>JAPYYV010000324.1:0-44562 GCA_030522625.1 Copidosoma aretas
TTCGACGACATCGAGACGATTCAGAGTAATGCGACGCGCGAGCTGAAGGCCATCCTAAAATCTGCGTTCAAGGACTGCTTTAAGATGTGGAAGCACCGCGGAGAGCGTGTGGTTCAATCAAATGTGGACTACCTCAAAGGATGCCACGACCCGGATGCCGAAGAATAGCACCAACGCGGAGATATAAACGCAGGTCGGATACTTTTCGGACACACCTCGTATACTTTTTAATAAGTGTCTATTTATTATTTACAGCTTTAGAGAGAAAATCGATTTTCCGGGAGTTCTCGAGGCTCTGGACGGCACTTTAATTCAAATTATTACACCTTTTCCTAACAAGGAGGCGTATGTTGATCACTACTTAATCATTTCATCAATGTAAAGTTGGTATGCACTGATATTAACAACGACAACCAATGCAATTTTTATGATACCCTTTATAATATTATTGGTAGGTGTTCGACTGCAATTACAATATTTCAAGTCTACAAACTATTTGTGGGTCAACCCACGATACATTCAGTTGGAGGTTTTCCGGTGTAAGAACTGTAATGTATAACCTACAAGATAACCAGAACATTGTCAATAACGAGGCAGAATGTGTTTTTATTGGTAATGTGCATATTTTACTTTAATTACATTTATATATGGTAATAGCCCAATTTTCTTTACTTTTAATATCGCAGCGGACAAATAGTACACTTTCTCGCCGATTTCACTGAACCCAGTAATTGATGCTACCCCTGGGAGTCCTGCATACGCATATTCTACCACAGTGAGACGAGCCAGGTGCGTTGTTGAACAGACCGTTGGAATATAGAATCAAGTGTGTCGCTGCATTAACAACTAACGAGTTCTGCATTACTAACCTAGGGTTGCTTGCGAAATCATTACAGCAGCCACCGTGTTGTACAACTTCCTGAGACCAGAAGGGTAATTAACTTTTGTTTACTAATAGTTTCTAATTACAACATGGCTTGTAATAATACTAAGTATATTGATATTACAGAGTTTTCATGCCACCAGTTCCAAGAATAAATGAGGAACCAATAGTCTATCGCCCAGATCAAAACAATGAATACGAGCTCGGCCTTTAACTCAGAAGAGATATAATACAAAACTATCTTGCCGGCAACGAGCGCTGACATTTCGATTTGCGAAAAGAAAAGCAAGACGAGGACGAAGTCCAGTATTACGTCGACAATTCTTTTAAATTTAAAGCTTGAATACGTTTCCATTTTTTTTCTACGCTTTTTATATATTTTAGTATCTTTAATGCTGCCTTAAAGGCATGCGTTATGTTACTTGTTACTGGGGGCGATCGCGTGATCGATCGTCGACGAGCGTTCACATATCGCTGCCATGCAAACATCTTACTCCTTCCAATGAATTGCTCGCATACCGCATAATTGTTCGTTGTTAAGACTGATAAACCGAGTTATCACTCAAACTTAAAAGTGCCTTTATTACGGCATGCATAGTCATCGAGAGAGTTTTTTGTGAGCATCACAGAACTGTCGGTGCTCGCGACAAGTTCCACGTAAGCAATTAGTACGTTCATTTTTAACTTAAAAAATCTGTCGTTTTTTAATTATTTATTAACGCACTGGGAAAGGCAGCTAGTAAAGGCAATCTTAGACAAGGAAGCAGAGGAGAAAGAGAGAAAGCGAAAGAAAAGTGGGGCCCGAGAGGGAAGGAGTGGGAGTGTGGGAGTGAGCGAACCAGACAAAATCAAAGAGAAAGCAGAACTTAATTAGAGAAGACCATATGCGCAAGATAAAGACGAAACTCTGAGCGATGGGAGATAGAAATCAGAGATGTCAAGTACAAGCGCAGCTAAGCCGGGTTGAGTACAGCTGAATCGACGCTCATGGAACGAGCCGTATACCACGAGAACATACAACGAGAGAATCGACGCACACATCATATTACAAGGCGTACAGACACGAGAACGCCTGAAGAAAGGCTCGGCTCTGAACAAAAAAATCGACGCTATGCTCTATGACATAATTAAGAAGTTTCAAACAAAGGTTCGGCGGGACATAAAATGCCAAGATTTTAGGGGACTTGTATGAGTTCGATTGATGCTTGGCAAAATGATAGTACAACAGATTGGCAAAAAAACAGATACCCAGAGAATACAACTAATGACCTACAGTCAACTTATCAGTTAAATAATTGAGGACTGTCTTAGGTAGCGAAGTTGACCCTAATGCTGATAATAATACCCCACAAACAGAACCAATAAAAATTATCAAACTACTAAGAAAGGACACACTGCAGAATAAATGAAATAAGAGAGATTCTGAGATTCAAATTTTACTGCGTGGAGCCACACGGAAAGTTTTTTTAACGGATGCTTTTCACGACGGCAGTTGTCATCCATTTATTCATCCTTCTTAATGGCTTCACATTCTTATTAAAAAACTTAGAACTCAGTAGTTCGCTTCGTAAATCGAAATAAATACATGAAAGTAGCAACCCAGGGGAAACAGAAGATACCCTTTAAAGTGATAACGTCCTCGGCGACGGAGAATGCACGTTTTTGTGTGCCTTAGAGTATAATAAAAATAGATGTCATCATTTTGATATTATGTATCAGCATTTTGTAGTAGATACGGCAGAATATCAATACATGTATATTCAGATAAACAATATTACAAAGCTCTAATAAAGGAAGACCAAAAAAACGCAACAAGCCTGACTGCGGCCGAAGCTCAGAGGCTGAGCCAGAGAAGCATTCGTTCAAATGTAAAGAATGAGCAAAATTAGAATATTAAGAATATTTACGAGGTTGATGAGAATGGAAAAGTAAGTGGAGAAAGTGACATAAGCAAGAGAATACATGAGCCTTAATGGGCACAAAACTCGCAGGGCCTGTCCTATTCATCACTAGAGAGCGACAGAGAGAAAGGCGATGACCTAAATAATAGAGCCCTTGTAGAATCGGAAAGCAAAACAGAAAATTACATCAGAAATGACATGTTGAATTCAAGCGCTCTAGTAAAATACGTAGTATGTAGAGCAAGGCTTACTAAGCAACAACCACCATGAGCACCAAAGGAAAATGAGGATCTACTACTACCTCAAAAAGTGAAAAAAGTCACGGATCACCTATTCCGATATTTAAAAAATTTAGCTTGTAGCTCCCTAAGATACAGCGTCTATCATACCGAGACCATTGACGCACTCTATTAATAGGGTTATATAAACCCATCGGTTTCAAAGGATGAGACTAAATTGACGGGGAATACAATATTCTCAAATGTTATAAAAGTACACTTGATATGTATATTCGTGAAAAAATACTTTGACCATACTGCTCTGAAATCTGACAATAAAAAATGTTAAGTGTCTTTATAAGAACTAATTATAGTGTATAAAATGATAGCTATAGGAATTGTGAGAGACCTAGCGATTTTGAACATAAATCAATGGCAGTACTCATTGGAGCAAATTAAATTAATGTTTGAAGACCTCAAAGTAGCAGATGTACTATACACAAATACACTTATAGTGACGCCGATCTACAAGCGATATAAGGTCATAAAATAATACCATGGATCTACAATTAGCAGACGCAGAGGCCTCAACTAAACTTACAATGGGATAGCACAAGAATTTTTCGGAGAAATATGCGACCGGACGCAGGGTGATTTGTACGTGTTTGTACATATAGTCAGACCAAGAAACGTGTTGGGGTAAAAACAAACCAACCAATGTTAATCACAGATACTACAAGTAAGCCTTTCGAAAAAAGATCCATCGATTTCTATGGATCATAGGACCACGAAAACACTTAAATACTGTCAAATCGAGACTTGTTAGCGAAATATTTCGTCCCGTATCCAGTACATAGAGCAACAGCCAATGAGACAGTGACAGCACTAAATAACGAATTCATAGCATATTTCAGCGCTTTAAAGAAATTATTATGGGATCACAGAACCTATTTCATGAGCAAAACTATCAAGAAATTAGCAAGAATATTTTAAATTGACGAAATGGGTACCGGTGACAAAATAATAATACAATAGAGCGCATGTATGATGTCTTAGCAGAAGAGTCAAAGTCATACCTCAATAAAGCCGAAAAATGGAAGGAGTTATTACCATTGTGTGTGCTTGGATATATCACCTTGGAACATGAGAGTACGGGATACATGACTCACAAACTAATTTTTGGATATAATGCTCGCATACCATCCAGTTTTAAGCGCCAACAAGATGATCCAACGTATGACCAGTACTTTGAGCCAATTGCTAAATCTCCAACCAGCATGCGCATTGTAGCAGCCATTAAAGAGGTATAGGCTGAATTATGCTCAAAATACAAACTATATGAGGGACCCTACGAGATAGTGGGAATCGATTATAAGACCCATAACGTAAAGCTTTAGAAAGGCGAAGAAGTAAGAGTTACTCATATAGGTGAAATAATGAAAACCTACCTACTTAAAGTACCTGTACCAAATAAAAAAAATGGCTCTAACTTTATCATTTAAAATAAATAGTAAACACAAAAAAAAACCCGAAACAGCCCTTAAAAGTTTTTTTTTTTTTTTTTATCCCTTTTTCAATCTATAACAAAAAATATATTTACCATATTCAATATTAAGTATACATAATAAATGAATAAGTAATAGAAACAAAAGTAGAAAAATAACAATACATTAAAAATAAAAACAAATCTGAGACAATAATAAAGAGAAAAAACGTATCAATCTGAAATCTTTATAATCAATTACATTCTCATTAAAGTGCATCACAAAAATAGAAAAAGAAGAAACATTTTATGAAACTCTTATAGACAGCATAATGGCTGTATAACTAAGCTGCGGGAAGATTTAATTAACGATCCATGAGCTTATACTTGGCAGCCCTTGAATCATTTTGTTAGTTTGCTTACTCACCTCTTGCATAAAAGAATATCAAACATTCAGAGCATTAAGTAGACCAAAAAATTTCAGAAGACACAATGATAGAATGGTACAATACAATCTAGCGATAGTACCACAATAAAAAAAAACCACTGTAAAAGATTACCTCACAGCTTTGTTCAGAACATTGTTCTTTAATTATTCTTAAAAAAAAAAATTAAATAATATATTTGAATGATTAAAAATGTAAAAAAACCTATTTTCATGCTTTATAATTGAAATTATTCTGAACCTATTAAAATTTTTACCTAAATAGTACAAAGAATTTTGTTAAAATTATTTTAAATATAAAACAATCAAACAAATAACTGGATTTTCTTACTAAAATCGATACACGTGATACAACTATAATTAGTTGAAATATTATTAAATTATATTTAACTATTTAATTATCTATAGAATGTAACTATTGATAAAGTCAAATTTCAAATGCATCGCTCCAAAAACAGTAAAACCGTTTTTTTAGCATTACAAATCGTTATAACAAACTTGATAGGGTATAAAACGTTAAATATTTTTGTTAACTTGTATAAGGTATAAAAAGAGACATCTTGTTCCTTAGATCTGTTACGTCCGACTCACAAATGTTTCGTCATCCGTTTCTTAACCACACGTCAAATAGCCATTTCCAAGTCCCGTGACTCACCCAGCCAGAAACTTCTAGAACGTCTTTCTATCTCCCCCTATTACTCAGCCCAATAGCAGCTGCAACGGTTTTTCTTTTGCTAGGAACTATCTGCCCTGGAGGTTAAAGCCGAAAACTAATGAGTCGCCATGCGTAGACCTCAAAATTGTAGGATGAAATTTAGCTGTATCTCACTCCAAACTAACCTTTTAACTAACACATAGATATAAGTTCCGATAATTCTATTTAAATAGTTTCTATGATCTACACTCACCGTAATAACCATGTTAATCATTTGGACTATTACTTTTAGAGAACTATTTATGCGCGCTGTTATTTGTTCAATCTAGATCTGATTATATATGTACCGTTCTTATATCAACGAATTATTTTTCCAATCATTTTTAGAACCTTGTTGAATTAAATACATATATATATATATATATACATATATATATATTGCTAATAAACTAACTATAAATTTATAGAGAAAATAATCATCACTATTTGTAGACACTCGACTGCCTCGCGCCATTAAAGAAGAAGATATATTGTAAATGCGACGAGTACAACGGCACTCGTATAGGTATTAGCCGTTCATAGAATTATCCGTTTTTCCTTCATCACATTACACATGCTTTTTTCCCAGAAATAATATTATAACACAGCGAGTGCAGCGGCACTAGCTCTATTTCATCACATTTTCAAACATGCATGTTCACCCTTAAAAGCCTTCAGTGCATTTTTCCCCTCAGGGGTAATGGCTTATCAGCCGCCTGTAAAACTCCAACAACCGGAAGCGAATTCCCTACAACGAAAGTACTACTGTACTCACACGCTCTCTTAGTTACACTCTTACACTCTCTCCCTCTCACACACGCATCTTCCATCCCTCTCTAGCCATGCGTGCTCCGAAGTTTGTCACGTCGGCCACTGGTTTTCCACCCACATATAAATCGACCGTGTGCCCACGTACAGCAGTTTCGAGGAAATGTTTGCCACCTACATACACCGTCACTAGTCGGGGCCATCAGCACTTAGGGTCTCTCGCTCTCTCTTTCTCTCGGTAACTCGACCCGTCAGCACCCGGACCGGCTAGCCTACCCTCAACTACCTTGGACTCGCCATCTAGGACACAAGCCATTTTTCCACCAGCCAAGCCAGTTCGTCCATTTTTCGTTCCTACTCACCCTTTATCTCTCCAAACAATACGCAGTAATTGTAAGCCAGTAAGTAGTATATCAATTCATTAAAATAAATTTACAACTTATAATACATAACTCAAGGAAATATATTTGCACTTAAGTATTAACCCTTCTCTCTTTCCCCTTTTTGCTGTAGCGATACAATTTACATTTACATGATTATATATATTTATTCAATAATAATACTGGGAGATTGTATTCTGGTGCCCGCGCTAGGACGTAGTCTTCACCCTCCATCGGGTTTTTGATCTGGTACTCGTTGCCAGGCTGATATCCGAATCCTTTCCCTACCAGGTGGCCTTAAGCTGTTGTCGGGAGCTAAACTTCTTTTGAATTAAAGAACATACGCACCCAAGTCAGACAGTAAGTAGGATTTAACCTGTCCTACCCTCGAGTGTATCCCAAGCTCGAACGGGAACGTGACCCTGCCAAGGGACATTCATTTGTCAAGGCTTAAGGTTCATAATTAACGTGCTACTGTTACGTTGGACGTAACAGATCAATAAAATTATTTGGTAGGTGTCTTAGATATGACTGTTTCAAGAAAAAAAATTGTAGATTTTCTTCAATAAAAAGACGACACAAAGTAGAATAAATATTTTCTCATTTTAGATTAAGCTTTTCATTGCTTAAATTTTTCATTCTTATACCATAAAAGTAGCATGGAACCGCTATTTAGACTTAGAAAATCGTGAGAACAACCTTAATAAGGTATAAGACCTAAATTAAGTTCGAAATTAATGCAAGGATATACAAAAAAAATATTTTTAACGTTTTATCATCCAAATCACTTGAAGGATTTATGAAATACAAGTGATTTTAGTGAAAATCTTATTATTTCTTGAATAAAAAAAAAAAAAAAGCTCATTAAGATGATTTAAAATGTAAAAAAACTTTTTTAAAGTTCTTTTAGAAGTTTCTATGTAGAAATTTGAATCTGATTCTGTTTACCCTTACAAAAGTAAAAAACCTCTTTTGTTTTTTTTAAAAGTCGTTACACGAGCCTGAATAAGGTATAGAACATAATTTTTTTTTCAAGCCATTATAAGGTTAAAAAAAACTTCAAGCCTAAAACCATTGACATCTACAGTAGGGTTCCTGAGATATGACTGATAAAATACACACACACACGCACAGAGAGAGCGAGAGAGAGAGAGACTTCTTCTAAAATAGTAGTTTCCGTCACGAATGTGCATCTCTCCAGGGTGGTCGCTGGGCCCAAGGGCGCTTGCGAAGCAACGCTGAAGGGACCGATGGGACCCTTCTGGTCGGATGCACAGAAGTGGTGAGTGCTGTTTTTCCTACCAAGGACTAGGGTTGAAAATGTGCCGGAGATAGGAAAATGGTATTTATGCACTCTAGACACTATACATGATATTTTTAACTTATTTTCACAAAATTTTTTTTTCCCCTAATGCAAAGCTTTCTCTCTGCAAAAGCAAAAAAAAAAGTAAATGACACATTTAACTGCAATAACGATGGTGGCATTCAAAATTAGTTAACTGTACAAAAACCCTACTTGCATAAAAGAAAGTGTTATAAATAGATAAAACATATGGCACGTTTAAATGCAGGGTAATTTGCAGAAAAGATATCATTGTAATAAGTAAATTCCTAATCAATTTCTTTTTAATTACTTTAGATTTTTCATTAAGAAATACAAACTTGAAAAAAAAAAATTATAAAACTAATATCATAGAAGAAAAAAAAAAAAACATTGTAGATTGATAAAATATTAGCTCTGGTTAAGTATAAATATGCATGTTTGTTTGCTTGGAAATGGGTTAGGAGTTGAGAGGCGTTCAGTTAGAAATATGTTGAAGTGTGAAACTCTGTTGATAAAAACCATATCCAAAAACTTCATAGTCAAACCACATAAAAAAACTGCGAAGAAACATGTGGTTTTATCATTTCGTTTTTGTAGTTTTTGTCTCAAATCACTGTGTCAAGTTTCGAGAACCATGTGTTTTGAAATCTATGTGGTCTTTTAAAAACCGTATAGATTTGTAAGAGCCACGTGATTTTTGAGACACATTGAATGGTTTTATTTGTTAATTTCTTGTCAGTAACAACTAGAAGTTACTGTTTTAAAAATTGTATAAGTAAATCTTAATGAACAAATTATTTTAAAAAACCTTATGGTTCTTACAAAAGCATATGGTTTTTTATGAAACCCCTCGGTTTGAAAGCTACATGGTAATTTAAGACGAAAAACCATATAAAAATCGAGTAGTGAGACCGCATGTTATTATACAGTTATATGACGAAAAAATTAAATATCAAGTTTACACTAATATACTTATGCGTACAATACCATATGTATTATTGATTGGCTTTGCTATTAGGTATTTAGTTTACAAATACAATTTTTTAAATTCAAGAAAGTATATTTCCAAATGACATTCCTTAATTCAAATGTGTTAAGCGTATATCGCGCAGAAGACAGCCAACTCAAACATAGTAATTAATCAATCATTATTATCCGTTTATTACATGGTTTTTTTTTCTTCAAACACACTTTTTACGAATAAAATAAATAAATATATATATTTATGAAGAATGGATGCGTCTGAAGACATTTTTACACTTGGAATAGATTTTAGATTCTTTGCACTAACGTTAATCTTTCTGTAAGGGCTATGATTATAATTTGTTTTTAAACAAGATACTATTGTTTGTTGCTTTACTCTTTATTAGGTACCCATATAATAGGAAATTTAGAGAAATAGCTTACACCCCACCCTTAGCTTACCAGCACGTTGAATTTAAAATGGCGCCACGCTTTTAATTTCATTTTACTCAGAAGTATTCTACTCAGCATCCCCTTTCATTACATACGTATATTGTAGAGATTGCGCGAAAAAGAAGTCCGTCATTCTGTGTAAGCCCTTATACCTAAAAAACGCACCTTATACCATTTTGTACTTGATGTGCAGCGCCTACCTTTTACATTCTGATTTTCAATACTAGTTTGCGTGATAGATTCAATCTTAATAAAGTCAAAAGGAAATTGATCATTTCAAATTTATTACTTACATTGCTATATCACTAAGTATACTTTTTGATATAATGACCATAGTATACCAGTTTTAGAAAAGTTTTTATTTACCATTTTAAGGTGGCTTATCACGCATATATAGCACATTTTCTGAATAATTTAGTATAAACGTTTATTAAGAGGTATGGAACTTGTCACTTAATCTGATGATAATATAGCTACTGCTAAATATCATACAACTTTTTTCATGAAATTTTTTTCTTAAATTTTTCAGATATCGAGGACTGAAAAAAAATTTCAATAAATTACTCAAATCTTTTTTAATTTGGATCTGATTCTTAGTTTTTCAGGCTTATTCTTTCCTTGAATAAATCTATTGGAAGTCATCAGGTAAAAAATTGCATGAACTTGGATAGGTTTCCCAAAAAATTCAATTGTTTACTTTTTTTTCGTATTTCTATGTAAACAATAGAATTTTTTCGGAAACCTATCGAATCATTTAGAATTGTTTCTCTGAGAACTCCCACTGGATTTGTTTAAGAAAGTGGATGAGCCCAAAAAATTGAAATCAGTTGTGAATTATAAAATATTTAAGTAATTTAGTGAATTTTTTTTTCAAGCTTTGGTATCTGAAAAATGTAGCGAAAGATTTTTATTAAAAATAATTGCATGTCATTTAGCTGAAGCTATATTATTATCAGGTTAAGTGACACTTCTAATAGCTTTTAATACCAAATCATTATTAAACATCCAAAATATGTGCTACATATGCGTGATGAACCAGCCTAACTTAGCTTAAATTTCTTATTTAGAATAGTAAAAACCTTATTGGTTGTGTTACACATATAATTTCCTTTGATGTGACACCCACATCAAGGGGCTAAGTAAATTTTGATAAATTACTATTTCGTACAGACTGCCATTTTGGATTTAAAAAAATATTATACACCCGGTACACCGTACAGTAATGGCAAGTTATATGATTATTTTAAAGAGTTTATGACAAACAAAACATAAACATTAAGAGAAATAATAGAAATTAAACATGTTTCTTCATGTCCTAGCTACTATATTGCTGCAGCCATCTTTAATCTACCAGAATGCACATCAATTAGAACTTTTGGTTTTCTTTAACCTTAAAAAATCGTTTTACTATGTGTTTGATAAAAATTATAAATTTTTGCGAAATATAATAGTTCTTTTACTTTCCGGGGCACTTTCTGTCCAAAGCGATCTTTTTTTGAGAAACTCCTTCACTTGGTTCCACTGTAAGGTTTTTTACAACTAGTGATATTGATGTAATAAGAGGCTACAATATGTTTCTTATGGTGCAACTAACTCTTTATAATGTACTTGCTAGGGATACTTATAAGTAACCTTTGATTGGGAGAGAAAGAATGATATCAGGATAATACCATGAAGAATCACTCACTGAAATTTTAGATTTAACTTAATATCTTACATGGAAAAGTTTATCAGCATTAGGTGCTGCTAACATAAAATTTATAGCTACATACATTATCAATCATAATATCAAAATGCTGGCTATTTGCTTCACCAAACTAGCAGGAAGACAGAATGAGTACGCAAAGCAGTCTGAAATTTTCTTGTTAACCTACTACTCTTTTGAGCAAAAAGAAATAGACAACAAGATGCAGCACCAGAACCAGAAAAATGCTTTAATCTGCTCAAAACAAATACATCGTTAGATATAAAGAATTTATCTAAACAGTAGTTACCAGAATTCCATAACATTTAAATTCCTATAGAAATAAAAGTAGATCACTTTTTTAGGGTCGAAAGTTAAAAACAAAACCTTCAAAAATAATTTGATATTTTTAGTTTGTCTTCGTTTCATTACAATTTACTAATACCTGCTTTAAGAAAAGAAAGCATTTAATAATGCTCTACCTTATTCTTATATCGTGATAATAATATAACTCGTTGTGATATCTTTTTACTTAATAAAACCTTGTCAACATACAATTAAATTCATATGTATGAGAATAAACGGTCTCGATATTGTCATGTAGGCTAGGGTAGCCATGTGTCCATGTGCCTCCCTCTTTTAGGAGACCACTACAAAGTAGTAGTGGAAGAGAGGAGGGAGTTAGCTAGGAAGGAACAAGGGAGTCTACGGCAGGCCAACAAAGTTATAGGTACTATTTCGGCACGTCTCTTTTCTTGGATCATTAGCGTATGAACGAAGCATATTCAAGTCCTTGTATACATTATTCCGTAAGCACCCCAACGTTATCGTGTTCTACGAAACAGTTTTATAACGGCAGTGGTATGGCTATCTCGAACTAAATTGCTTAAATTACAAGATTTTTTTGTTCTTACGCGCGGTCACTTGGTGTATATTTTTTCTACGCGATTTCTGGAAAAACACAGTGTAGTGCCACGAGGAATAAGGACTACAGCAGAAAGAGAGAGTCATCATTGCAGTAAAGCGACCGCGACAGAAACGCTGCGAGGGGATTAGCATTATCAGGAAAAATGACTCCCAGGAAACTATCAATGGAGACAGCACTAGACCATGATGTATAGGAGCATCTTGATCGTAATAATCCTGGCAGGAAATACCAGGTAGGTGAAGTAAAATTACGTTTAAATGCATATGTACCGTCCCGGTGTTATAAAAATAAAAGCTTGTTCGGGTTAGTGTGATTATTAAAATATTCATCTCTTATTGCGTCACGATTATTTGTTTGGTTGTTTGAAGGCGTTTTACCGAAGTAAGTAGTCACTTGTTAAATAGAAGGGTAGTCATGTCGATGATTAATTAAGACCCGTAAAAATGGTAGCCAAAAAGAGTTACTAGTGTAAATTATAGGAAGATGTAGCGTGGAACAGGTGGATCTCTTGCCATAGCGACGGTATACATAATTAGAACCCGACGGAATTTTTATCATGCACACAATGGCAAGTCACGAGAGTCTACACAACGACATACTGAGTAACGGGGGGGAATCAATCATGTCGGATACTAAAAATGAATTGTAATCAGATATGTTGACAGTGGAGTTCGAACATAGTCCAGAGAGTCAAGCAGATTAGGAAAATATAAATAAAAAATTACGTATTCTCATGATAAAATTATTTGCAAAGATGAAACAGGGAATAAATTTGTCCACTAGAATAGTTAGATGGGTAAGAGAAAATTGGTCCTTCTAATAAGCAGGAACAGAAAATAACAAATGGGTCAGCATCAAGAAATGTAGAACGCATGACAGGAAACGAGGCAATCGAAAACATACGAAACGAAAATGCGTACGGAAATAAGCCGTCATGACAAAATACACAACAAACGCCACAGATTATGCAGCGATTCACTTAAGAGCGCTCGGGAGAATGTTAGAGCGAAAACGGCGGGGATATGGGTTCAACAACCAATATGGTTTTGGAGCACAAACAACGGAATGGCCGAATCTTTCGAACACGGATACATATAATCTCAAGCGACATTTACAAAACCTGCTGATTCCGACTCAGCTAAACACCAACTTTATGAGCTCCGTTGTAAATTAGCAGCAACCTAAGAACACAGTCCTTCAGCATGCATTATAATGCACTGGACCAGGTGAACAGCGTGACAAGCGGCATCCCTATATTTAGCGGGGACCCGATAAACTTTACACTTTTCGAGGAGATGGTGCGAACGGAAAAAACAACACTCATGCGGCATTATGAGAAATATTTTATTGGAACACTAGAGAGAACATTAAGAGGCATAGCAGCGAATTAATTTTGCGCTCGGTTATCGCTATTTAACAGTACAGATGACTTTTTGTTAGCACTATCGCGACGATTCAGAAGCATAAGGGGTGCCGGCACACTGTTAGCTGAATTAAAAATGCTAACCTAATAAAATAGTCAGTCGGTTATACAATACTGCAGTCACACTTAACGACTGCATAACCGTATTATGATGACCCATGACTCGAGCGCTTACGTGTCAGGAATACAGAAAACTGCGTTAAAAAGTAGCGCAAGATAGAGAATCTGCAAAACAGTTTGTATACGGCCTAAAACGACAATATAGTTTGAATGTAGCAGTGCTTGAACCATCAGCATTAGAGGAACCGATCGAGGCAAAGACAAACGTGGATGAGCCTATGCCAGACAGGCAAAGGAAAATTTAACACATACGCCACGCAAGAACACTGCTTCTGGGAGAGGGGAAACCCGAGCATAGGTATGATAATAAGCGAGGCGCCCGTCGGTAGAGATTATACGGACGAGTGGAATGGATTACCGAGTACAAAATGGATTTCATATTGCCAGGAATATCGCCTACACTGAACAAGTGGCTGAGAAAAATTGTGGAATGATGCACAAAATGGATGGATAAGAAATCCGGATGAACCGCCTGAAGAACCGTACGAATGATTTGCCACAGGGGGGAACCAAATTAGGCCTACTAATAATAACCAACGCTACGACATACAGAAAAATAATTTGGATCCCAAATATAGGAATTACAATAACCAACGTTACGAAACACGGCAAAACTACACGAATCCTAAGTATAGGAATTATAATAATTATGATAAAAATAGCTTTAAAAACCACCAGCAACCAAGAGGAGACGAGCGTGGTAGCAATGGGTATCCAAATAACAATTATTAAAAAAATAGTGGCTTAATAATAATATTTACTATACGAATTAGCGGTCACGGAACGAATATAGGGGTAATTACAATAGCAGATCAAGTGTAGCTGATGGAAACTTTGATAATTAAAACGGAACAAACAATTATACAAGCTAGGGTAATAATCATGGCGGTTATAATCAGCGTCGCGAAAATCAAAACAGAGATTGTGAAAATTTCTCGCAGAAAACGAGAGCAGGCAAGCCCCACTGGGAAAATTTAAACTGCCAAGATGCACGGGGCGCTCCCCAAGCACCGGGCATGGCTCAGTAAACGTAGAATCAAACGCAGTGAGCACCGAGAAATCGTGGCTTGACGGGAAAGAAGGGTGCCAGAGAGAAATATACAAAACAGATGCAGACCTGACGCAGACCAAAAACAATTTAGCAAATGAATCGGGCCAAGCGAGCAAGCAGAAAAAAAATACAGCCATGCGTGCAGATACGGTAGGATATAACAAGTCACCCCAAAACAGCCCTTGAATGTTAGAAGAGCAAAACAACAGTAAAAAACTCTCGCAAAACTATAGATATACTTTGAACAGGTATCACTCCCCCCTTGAAATTCATGAGAGGATCAAGGCTACGAAACAAACAAGCAAAATTTTTCGCCGATACAGGCGTGGAAATTTCAATTGTAAAGAAAGACAGTATCCTTCTGAACCCTTTCATCGATAAAATCACCGGAGTTAAAAATGTTGGAGTTACGCACGACGAGCGTAGCACACTAGGTATAGTATATATACCGCTCAACGGCCTCGTATGTACATGTGCCGAGCAAAATATTTTGCAATTAAGAGGCACGAGAATGCGATCAGAGCCAGAAATGCTGAAGACTCTTGCCATAAAGAGGCAAGTGATACATGTTCGTGGAAAGAAAACGAGCAAACATGTTAATATTAGTTGGGTTCCTTTACAGAGAATGAAATAGGAAATATTGTTTGGAAATTTTGTGGCCACTAATAACGGGGTAAGAATGTATGCAGAGTGCGTCAACACGCTTAATACAGAAGTGAGTATACCAGTACCTAAAAGTCGCACTAATGGAATATGAAGAAATGAGAGTGGCTGATTCATATAGCGTCAAAGGGGACGATGCTTAGGGCGTTAACAAGGTGATAATAAGACTTTTTAGGACAGGATCTTAGAATAATAAACAATCTAGCTATATTACGGGTGACATAGCAGGGGATTTAGAGAAGGACATAAAACGTTATACTGGAGGGGAAGTGAAAATACACAGAAATACGCCAGACAAGGAGAGAAATACGAAAGTTGAAAAAATAATGTGACTTATTGACGTTTTAAGCTGTAACGAAGAAGAAAAGTTGAAGGTTTAAAAACTTATTATATATGATCTATTTGTATTCGTTTCGGACTAAAAGCCGTTAAAAGCCACTAATAAAATAAAGCATTGTATCACGACTACAACAGATAAGCTTGTGACGACAAAACACTATAGATACTTGCCAGCGCTAGAAGAACAGTTGAAAATAGAAATAGGAAAGTTACTCGAGCAGAATATTGTCGAGCCATCGAAATCGCCAAATAAGTCGAACATCTGGATAGTGCCCGAAAAAGCAGGCCCAGACGGCAAGAATCTTTGGCGAGTATTCACATACTTTAGACAGCTGAATGAAATTACTGTTAGAAGGTGTCATCCCTAAATATTTCAGAGTGATGTACTTTAGCAACAGGCAGCAGTCCGGTATATCACAGTCGTGGATTTAAAGCAAGGATTTACCTAAATAGAAATTAATAAAGACTACGTAAACAAAACGGCATTCTTCAGGCCAGATAGACACTACCAATATGAAGGAATGCCAATTGCGGGCATGGACTCCCTAAATACATTTTTAAGAGCAATGACTCTGGCCTTGGTAGGATTGCAAGGTTCAAAATTAATGCTTATGTGGACGATATTATAATATTTACCCTGAATCTCGAACAGCACGAAAAAAGCTTTATAAGGCTCCTTAAACGACTGGGAGAGGCTAATTTGACTATTGAGCCGAAAAAATGCCAATTTTTAAAACGTTGGGAAAAAGTTCTAGGACACATTGTCGGTGAGCGAAAAATAGGAATGGACCTGAAGAAAATTAAGGCTGCCAAAAAATACCCAAGAGCTACAAATGCCAAAAAAGTAAAACAATTCCTTGGATTTGTCTCGTATTACATGAGATTCATCCTAAGTTATGCAAAAATTACTCAGCCGCTCTCAAAACACTTGAAGAAAGAAACAGAGTTTTGATTGTAAAAAGCAGCAAGAGCAAGCCATTAAAACACTCGTGGATGCGTTATGTAGCGAGCCGGTTCTTGCAGCACCCGACTTAGAGAGTCCCTTCATTGTTATAACTGATGCGTCATATTACGCAAAAGGCGTAATAGTAAGTCAAGGCAAAATTCGAAAAGATCAACCCCGCAAGTATGCCTAGCGTTGTCTACGGAGTAGTGAATTGCGCTATGTTACTTATGATAAGGATCTGCAAGTGATCGTATTTGCAAAAGAGCAGCTTAGTCTATATCTATATGGGCATAGATCCACGGTAGTTGCAGACCATGAACCATTGAAACATTACCATACGTCCAAAAAGCTCGAAATTTGATTCAACACACTAATGGCACAGATAAAAGGCTACAGACTTGACGTAGTATATCGCCCGGGCCATCCAGCAGAGCGTCAGACACTCTCTCCCGCAATCCAGTGCTGAGAAAAGAGGAAGTTAGCACCGAGTGGTCACATCAAGAATTGCATCAACTAGCTGACGAGCGATCAACTAGATAATAGCGAAGAACCATCAGCGCATGTCTTTAAATTAGGCTAGTCCTAAAAAAGTAAATATTTACGGCTGAGAATCAGAAAGCTCGGACGATAAAGTGCAAAAGAAGAAACAACACTTTAACAAGCATAATGAGGTTGAATCAGATATGAACATTCATAGGCAAGCGAACAGTAAAGCAGACTTTAAATTAAAGTGATCGAATCACGTAGAGCGCCAACTAAGATCAGAAAGGCGCACAAGAAAAGATATAGTACGTAAACCTAATAATGGGGATTGGAAGGAAACTGCGGCAGTAATAATCACACCAGGAGATGAAGTCATTTTGCAGAGACAAACTGAAGGAAAATTAGGTTACATAATAAAAGAGCATGGGTTTAAAAAATGGTATACACCAGCAGAAGTGCAGGCAAGGGAAAAGTTGTGAAAATTACGTAAATCACAGATCAACAGCCTGCACCGACAAAAACCGCAGCTCTCAGTTTTACCACAAATATTCAAGCCTTTAAAAGAAATATTACTAGCCAATTGCGACACGTCACAAACTTTGAACCCAAACGCAGTGGACGGTACAAAAGATCAGGGCTTCGTATCCCTGATCTTTTGTCAAAAGACTTTCAGAAACTACAAAAATAAAGCATATTACCATGACAGGTATGGAAGCAATAAAAGAGCAAAATATACACGACCTATTAGAGGGCAGGTCAGACGAGTTACGTGCATAAGTAATGGTTGATATGGACATGAGTTACAAGGCAAACCGGGTATGAGAATCGACGTATTGAAGGCTAAAGGAATCCCACGGACGAAAAGGGTACCACACAATACAATCAGAAAAGAGAACGAAACAACGCATAGTGTAAGCGTAAAGAGGCCCAGAATACAATGCAGGAGCCGAATAGAAGTAGGATTTTATGTCCTAACAAGAATAACTATACTAACAAATAGATAGCTAGAATTTTTAAACCATGAAACACGAAAAGAGACTATTAAATGTGCTGTGCCAGACGTAGCATTTACTAAAATAACCGCGTTACCGCACGACCCATCCGAAAACTGCCTGTTGCAAACCTTTATATTTTTATTGCATCTTAACATCACTACCGATAAGCTACAGGTGATTTAACGTGACTCAAAATGGTTACAAAAATGTAGAGAGCCAAAGGCGACAGAGAAAATACTCAGATCAGAAATGAGCTATGGAAATAGTAATTGCATATAAATATTGTCACAAGAATTAAAGAAGAATGTATGCGTACACTTCGCATCAACCAACGGTACTCACCTTTACTTGATCTGCATATCATTAAATAATGAGGGGTTCTTGCCACATACATTCTTCTACCACGTACATCTAGAGGGCGTGGGCGAAAACGCACATTACACATCCTTAATACATTCAGCTGACGGGAAGGAGCCACGTAGCAAACCGAGCTACAAGCCCCGTGAAAATTACCAAGATTGATATGAAAGTTAGCAGGGCAGCTATAGAAAAGACGACAGGATAGACCGGGGTGAACGAGGTATAAATTTATAACGCAGTCAGGAGCAATACAGAAACCGACCGAACCCAAATTAAAGACAAGCTATCACACTCAAGAGTAAGAGATGGGAGGCAAGCAGCCAGCCGAAAATGACGAGGGTGACCTCGAAGTAGGCGGGGAAAAATGCAAGAAATATAATGATTTCAACAATGCATTACGCGAAACGGACAGAAAAAATACAAAGGGTGGGGGAGCCATCAACTCGCCGATGATGGAAAAATATGGAGTATATAGGACACGTTTACCGACAGAAATGCCACTTTCGGCCCCAAAAGAAAGAGAAGACTCACCTCCACTAGAGAAACTGAATAAAGTTGAGGGTCATCCGTTTAAGTATCTAAAGAACATAGCTTATATGACGGTAACGGAGACAGTACCCAATACTATGGCGATAGACGCTTTGCACGAAAGAGGATATATAAATCTGACGTGTATAAATAGCGAAAAGAGGAACATAGGGGGAGCCAAGATGATAGGATCGAGGAATGTAATGGTTATGCACATGAACGTGAAAAAATATTTTAGAAAATCAGCGCTCAAGTCTGTCTTAAAAAATGTATCAAAGCACTTAATGTAATACTATTGGCCAGTAGCGTTAAAACGATCGGAATTTTTAGAGATCCAGCAATCCTTAATCTAGACTAGTAGGGTACTCCAATGATACCTTTGAGGAAGTATTTAAGGGGTATTACATTGGTAGCAGTACTCTTCATAAACACGCTACTGATCCCACCAACAGACCAAAGGCTTAAAATGGGTAATTTATACCACGAAACGGCAGTAGCAGGACACAGAGGAGTAAATAAAACTTATAATGGGATTGCAAGATACTACTATTAAAGAAACATGCGCCCAGACGTAAGACAAGTTGTCTTGAGATGCCCATCTTGTCAGTATAAAAAACTTGTCTAAGCTAAAACAAGGCAAGCCATGATTATTTAGGATACGCTAAGCAGGCCATTCGGAGAAATTTCTACTGACTTCTACGGACCGATCAACAAAACCTTAGCAAATCAGTACACACATATTCTATCCATGCAAGATGGGCTCACATGATTCATCGTCTTTGTACCCGTAAAGAGACTGACAGCTGAGGAAACTGTGAGAGCCATAACGGATAAATTTATAGCATATTTAAGGCCACTAGAGTACCTACTGCTGGATAGGGGCACATACTTCATGAATGAAATCCATGGAGAAGCTAGCAAAACTAAAAAAAATTGATAAAATACGCAGCACGGCATACCACCCTTAAATGAAGGGTGCCATCGAAGGAATGCATCATACACTTACGGAATACACAAATGTGTACGGAGAGCAAAATAATCATTGGGATAAACATCTGTGTGCATGCACTTATACAACACGACGGACCATAAGAGTACGGGATACTCGCCGCACAAACTCGTAATCAGCCAAAGAGCAAGAACACCGTCTAGCCCTAATTGGCAATCTGACACCCAAACATCGAACAAACACATAAAAGAACTAGTGACGTCGCTAATGGAAATGAGGACCATAGCTGCAATGATTTAAGTAAAAGCAAAATATCAATCGAAATACTACTGCGATCGAAAGCTGAATACAAAACACTTCTTAAAAGGAGAAAAGGACAATCAATACGAGAGCCTCTATGAAATAACGGGTATCGATTACAAGAAGAAAGATGAAAATTTGCAGGGAGGGGATGAAGTAAGAGTATCCCACGTAGATAGAATAGAGAAAGCTTGTATACTAAAAGCCCAACCCAAAAACTCGGACGGAAGAATAGTTGACTAATTGACAATTACTAAATAGGGAAATAAATAATGTAGGATAACCAACTTAGCTACAGAAAAACTAAGCTTAAAACGAATATCTCGCGGCCCCTAGACGCGCCGCGCAGTGGGTGGATTTGTTTTTTTTTAGGCAGAACCTTATATCTCAAGAACGAAAGCAGATAAAAAAATTGGTATTTTTTATTTTTTTATTATTTTGTGTAGATTTAAGTAAAAATACTGCTAATTCCGGAAGATCAAATCTCTACCTAGAAATTATCATTAAACCGCAATTTTTTTGAAATTTCGCACATGCAAAGACATACATTTTTTTTTTCTTACCGTTAATTTTATTGTATTTATAAGGTAAAACTTCAAGAATATCCACAAGTTAAAACGTAACCTTGAATTTTTTTTTAAAAGTCAATTCTATGAATATCTTGGAAACGAGAACACTGAGAAGCAAAATTCTTTTTGTTCTCTTTGTTATTTCATATACAAATATAATAACACACTTAGAAAGTCAAAACATTAGAATCCAACCTTTAAAATAGCATTGAACATCAACTTTTTTATATTTTGCCCATGCAAAGGGATACATAGCTTTTATTTTATTTACTTCTAAATTCATCGTATTCATGAATCAAATGTTAAAAAAGATCAACAAGTCAAAACAGAACATAAATATCATTTAAATGTCAGTTTTATGAACATCTTACAAATGCAAATAGCAAAATTAATTTTTGTTTTCTAGTTTCTTTGTTATTCAAAATAGAATTAGGAAAACATACTAAAGAAACCAGAATAGAAAACCCTAACCTAAAATATATTTTTTTCGTAGTTATTAGAAAATCTTACTACTGCAAACACACACAGAGCAAAATTTTTTTTATTCCTTATTTACGCAAGAAATTATAAAAATTAGGACAGTGCTTATAAATCATATTAAAAAATTTTGAACAAATATCAATTTCATGAACATTCCGCAGACCTATATAAATTTCAGAATAGTTTTCTTAAATTTTGTAATTGTTTAATACAGGCTCAGAAATAAAATATTAAGGAGTGCAGGAAATGCAAGCCATATTCAAAAATTGGCAATGAACAACCTTTTTTTGATATCTTGCCAGCGCAAACGCACAGAGAACTAAATTTGCTTCATATCAATCTCTTTCTTAACGACAGAAATAAGAATGAATTGTAAAATTTAAAAAAGTCCAGCTAAAAAATCAACGTTAATTTAACGTTGATTGAACGTTGATGTTTAAGATAGATCTAAAAAAATGTTTTTTCATTGTTAATCACATTTAATGTAGATATATTATCTGTTTTGGAAAGTACCATTTGTATGATAACACTAAAAGTGAGGGGTTTAAGTTTCTCATCATTAATTTATAAGATAACTAAAAACACATCTATCTAAAAATTTGCGATTAAACCACTTGCATCCCTTAGTTTAAGTACAACAACTTACGGACGTCTTTAATCGGGCTATGCATTTAGGTGATCCTGTAATTTTATTAGTTAATATTGATGAACAAAGAGAAAAAGAGAAAGGTAAAAAAGAAATAACTGAACAAATGATA
Organism: Copidosoma aretas; assembly: GCA_030522625.1. Classification (NCBI taxonomy): domain Eukaryota; kingdom Metazoa; phylum Arthropoda; class Insecta; order Hymenoptera; family Encyrtidae; genus Copidosoma; species Copidosoma aretas. The sequence goes on from JAPYYV010000324.1 coordinate 22,089, forward strand.
AAGTACCTGAAATAAGCTTGTGAAAATTTAAGTATTCACATTGTACATTTTATAAAATACTACTAAATTACTTTAAGTAAAAAAAAGTAGTATACGTACAAGTTGCATTGTCAGTTAATTTATTGTTGCTCTTTACCACTATGAAGAACGACATTTTTAATTATTTATATAGCTGTCTGTTGTAAAACAGTAATATAGAGATTGTGCAGTACAAATAAGTGGTACATTTAATAATAGGAAACAATTCTTTTATAGAACTTACCGCTTTGCATTTGTGTATAATTCTAAATTATACAATAACACTTACATAACGCAGAAATCGTAAAACTTTTTTTGTCTAATTTTAATTTTTTTAAAATATGCTTTTACATGTTAGCGTTGGTAAGATGTATAGAAAATGTAGAGGTTAGATTTTGATCTCTCGGACTTTCTTTACTTTATTCATATTTATTTAATAAATCTGGAAGGAAATAAGATAAAAAATTAGCTCTCTATCTCTTTGTGCTGGCAAAATATCCAAGAAGTAACCATGAAATGCTTATTTTAAGGTAAGACTGTAATGTCTTGACCTTCTCAGTGTGTTATTATAATTGTGTGCAAAATAAAACAGAAGGAAAAACGAAATTTTGCTTCTAAGTGTTTCCGTTTCCGAAATAGTGATAAAACAGACCGTAAAAAAAAATTTTGAGCTAATGTTTTGACTTGTGTATCTTATTAAGCTTGTAATTTATAAATATAGTGAATTTATTGGTGGATGAAAGAATAAAAGCTTTTTACCCCAATGCATGGGTAAAATATGAAAAAATTAGTGTTCAATGCCAATATTAAGGTGAGATTCCAATGTCTTACACTTTTTGCAGCGGTTAATACGTAGAAAAATAAGAATTTAGGGCAGGCATTAGGCGGGGTCTTGTTTGTAAACGGTTTTCTTGCGTGTAAATAGGTCGTGTGGGATAGGGCGAGGTCACACTTATAGTATAGCGGGAAAAATATACGGGGGCAGTGGGACTGCAGGAATCATGTATAAAAAAAAGTCACCTATTCAATATTTTAGGACTGGAGCCATGCCAATAACAAAACAACCGGGAGAGTCGAAATTTATTGAGATAAATTCCGGAAAATTAGTAGAAAATTCGGGTCTGGTACAATCAGTCGCGTCAACCCGGAAAGTGATATGGTACGAGGATGGGAATCAATTTATCAAGGAATTTAATGCATTTCCAAGTGCAAGCAGGCAAGCATAGTGGAAATGCAGAGTAACGTTGAGAAGGAAAGATAAATGCAAAATGCTAGTAGAGCAGGACACACATAAAGCACTGAGGGTACGAAAAAGAGTGGAAGAGACATACAGAGCAGTGGTTGCTTGGAAAATTGGTAGTCGAATGGAAACAACTCAAGGGACAGGCCACAGAGGTAAAAAAAAAGAAAATACAGGAATTGATAAAGTCGAGACTGACCAACACAACCGATACAACTAAGCACCTAGCAGGAAATTTAAGAGTTACAACGTCTGGTGATCATAAACAAGAGCTTCAAAGCATAAAAAGGTTCGCAGGTAAGGCGGTAAAGATAGCAGAGTAAGGGTTAAAAATAGTTACGGAATTTATAGGCGGATAAGACCTAGTAGCAGAAATGTTGTAGAAGTTTGAACAATTGACCGAAAAACTTGTAGTGAGATTCAGAACAGCAACGAATATAATATACTTAGCTAGTTAAGGCGTATCGCATCTACCAGAGGCAGCATTAGGGCTATGGCTGAAGCAAAAGTTTATGTCGGAGCAGCTCAGACCGGATTTCAAACTCCTGGGGAGAGAAAATAAGACAACAAAGGGAGGTTGGGGACATTGCTAATATAGCTACCTTACTATTAAATGGAAAAATTATTTTCTACGTAGCGATAACATTGGTGACAAAAGAAAATTTAGATCTCCTTAGAAGATCACAGCTGCCAGCAGAACAAGTGAGGTTAAACGCCACGAACGTAGTTAGATATCTACAGCCAACATACGAATACATAGCAAGCAGTGCGATCGCGAAAAGATTTGCGCCGATACCGCAAGAAGTAGTACTGCAATGCAAAAAGCTGGAAAATACGCATATTGAAGCAAATAGAACCAAAACAAGATGGAGAAGAAGACCACTCTTGCGAAATTCGACTTATATTGGGCAAAACGGAGAGAAAACCGAAATAATGTCCAATAATACTGGCCAAATTAAGAGGCACATATTGGACACGCCTTCATGCAAAGAATCAGCATTTATTCAGTACTACGAGAGATAAGAAGGTATGTGTGTAGTGTGACCATACTGGGCATAAGACGCTAAAAGTCACAAACTCAGGAGTAATAAAGGTAGCGAGAGTCTGTATATTCCAAACATCCGAAAGAAGTTTGGACCCAGGCCAAGAGGAGAAAAAAATGTCAGATATTAAAGTTCAAAACCTAAAACTCGAACTTAAAAGGAATTATAGAAAAAGAGAGAGTAGAAGAAGGTAAGCTATCAAAATTATTGGAAGCAATAAATAAAAAGGATTGGTTACTGGATCTTGATAATCAGGAGCACGGGCTGATAGAAGTAGGAACGAAATTGGCGGATATAATCCAACGCGTACGCAAAACACTGCAATTAACGGAAGATTTTTTTGATTTGGAAGGAGTACGCGTAAATGGTGGCGGAGATAGCGCTAGGCACGGAAGCAGGGTCATTCGGAATTTCAAAATGGGGGCCCTGGTAATACTAAAACCATCTATAATGTTTATAAATGAAGGAAACGGAAACAATACAGCTAGGAATGAGAATACAACGCGACCCACGGCACCATAACCAATCATTATCCAGGTGCGAGTTAATCATCCGATTACAATAAAACAGCCAGAACCAGCAATAGTAAACGATCGTACTTCATCAAAAGTAGTCGCAATGCATAAGTAAATTGATAAAAAAAAATGGTTTATAATTTTTGCGTGTAAGGTCGTACAGGTGAGGTAAAGTAAAATATTTAACAAACGTAATAGACGTAAATATGTAATAAATGATAATAGTTAAAATGTAGTAATGATAATTAATATCATGGGGAGAAATGTGAAGGGATGCAGAAAAAAGGGGAAAAGGAAAAATGCTAATAGTGATAAGAAAAATATATAATGTTAAATTCAAAATAGCACTATGCTGTCAAATATTAAATTGATTATTGTCGAGAGAGAAATGCGCAACATAAACAAAGTATATCATGGACAAAATACGCATGAGAAAAGTATAAGAGAGTGGAGAAATAAGGAAAAAGACCAAAAAAGAGCTGTGAACCTCTTAGGAAGTAAAAAAATAAATGTAAAATGACGCAGACAACGCAAACAACACAACACATCATAGCACACATACACAAATACGAGCTGGCAGCCACAGAAGTCAGCGTCATTGAGGGTGCCCATGTCGCGGCCCTTGGGCGTGTTATGTACAATAGGGTAGCCAAATGTCCATGCACCCTCCTCTTTCTTGGGCCCACCGCAGAGTGGTAACGGGAAAGAGAAGAGACTTAGCTAGAAAATAACGAGGGGAGTCTATGGCAGACCAAAAAAGTTATAGGTACTTTTGCAGCGTGTCACTTCTCTTGGATCATGAACTAATAGATAAATCGTATTTAAGACCTCGTATATTTTATTCTGTGAGCACCTTAAGGCCATCATATCAAACGTAACAATATCCAAACGAGTGTAAAATCTTATGATTATTTAAAAGTAGTGATTCTTAAAACTAATTGACTTGAAATTTAATACAACTCTTTCAAATTTTTTGGCTTTTTAATTATAGGATAAGTGACAGACATTGAAATTGTTTCTCTTAATTCCGAAACTCTCCACTAGAAGCTCTAGTAACTGTTATAGAAGTAGCAAACTAATGCATAACGATCAGAATCAGGGGTGCTTGTAATTGTTTGATTACCTAGCAAATATTGGAAATATATTATTATAGTACCTGAATGTTACTGTAACTAAATCTTTTATGAATACTGTAACAATTTCAAGACGGCAAGCATATGTACTAAATAATCATTAATGAGATTCTTAATACCCAATTTTTTTGTTTTATCATACAAGGTTATTAGGCGAGCAGCAAGGAAGAAGCTAGGACAAAAAAAAAAAAAATACTAGATTAGACGTATCAATGTTTAACCACAAGGAAATACATTTGTCAATCTAGAGGTTGCCGTGCTAAGGTCAAAACCCTACTATTAAATTATACCAACCAGTATTTGTCAAGTTTAAGAAATTGCAAAGATTGGATATTGATGATATAATTATTTTTTATAATGTTTACACGAATTTTTGTCAAACTTTCTTCTAATTTTAATAACTATCATAAAAAGAAAAGATTAAATACATTATGGACAGTTACATGAAAATAAGATAATTATTAGAAAATCCTTGTAAAACAAGTAATTTACAGGCCCAACCAAGTAGTTGACCACTGTCTAGCCAGTTTTTAACTGCTATTTATACACGGAGAGAAAAATCATAGGGCTGTCTTATAGGTCCCTCTGGTAAAAGTCCACTGGAGCGGGCACCAGTGTTTGCACCATGCAGCTGATGCCATATGTAGACGATGAGTGTGCAGCCTGCGCTATAGCCAAGGCTGTATAGTATAGCCGTGCATGGATCAATCTCATGGAGGCATCGGATTTTTTTCATTGCGCTCTTGAGATTTGACAAGTAGAAGTGGAGGGTCTCCCCAGAAAATTTCTTTCTAGTATTCCCTATCTCTTTTGCAGCTCGTACGCTAGTATGGGGATGGCGACCTAGCAAGCTAATCTCAGATGGCACAAAGGGTACTTAGCCTTTAATTATTGAGAAAACTAGCGTGATTTTCAAAGATATTCTTGTTTTAATCGTTATAAAACATTGTTTTATTTAAAATATGCGTTTTGATGTTTATTTGAGATTTACTTGTGTAATAATATTACCAAAAATCGAACATAAGACAAATTTGACAATAAAACATAGTTTTTCTACGTATAAAACAAGAATAGCTTTGAAAATCGCGCTAGTGTTTTCATTGTTTGGAGGCTAAGTACTCGTTACACTATCAGAGATCAGCTTGCTAGGTCGCCATCCCCATTCATATAGGTAAGGCAAGGCGCGGGTAAGAGGGGCCCCGTGTAGGCTCTGATTTTCTGAAGATGAAGAGAGTGACGGAACTTGAGGGAAACTTTTACTTCTTTCTTCAAGTCAAAACACAAGAGAGCAACAGAAAAAATTCAATGCCTCCATGAGATTGATCCGTGCCTATGGCACAGGCTGCACACTCATCGTGTACATGAGGACATGGCATTAACTGCATAGTGCGAATACTGGTGCCCACTTTAGTGGACTAGTACCAGCGGCACCGATGGGACTGCTCTATGATTTTTCTTTCCGTGTACTTAAAAATCTGGTTTTTCATAGGTTCTTAACATAAAGTATATGTGTAACTAGACAAAGAAAGTCAAGATAAAAATTAAAAAGATAATACAAGTTTCTCTGTGTAAAATGTATAAAAAATACAGATAGATTATTAATTATAATCGAATACAACATAGTTTTGAAATTTTTGCCTGTTATCTACTACAATTATGTAGAGTTTAAAATATGATAAAAATAAAACAAGTCAGTGGGAGATTTGGCACCCAAGTATAAAGTTATATTACTATGGCGGAGAATATATAAATGTAGATATAGCTTTTACAAGACAAAACTTTAATAAACATAATTCGATGTTTACAAAAGTATTCGTTGATTGGGTGTGGTTTTAATAACTAATAATAAATGATATGTTATGCGGATAAGAAAAGTACAGAGTATAGCCATGGTACGACGTGTGCCCAGGCTGGTTAATAAGAGGCTGACGACTTTTATTAAATCTTCTGATTATTTCATAACAACTTTCTACGCTGATAACATCTCTAATGTCGCGCTCGAACCTGCCACGTACGCTCAAACAATTGTTTTTGGTCATCTATATCACACTTACAATATATATATATATGTATATATATACATGTTAAAGAAGGCTTGGAAAATAAAGAACCAGTATTAGTAATAAATGTGTATTAAAACATTTAAAATGGATGATCAACATATTTCTAAATAAATATGTTTTAAGCACCCAATGGTCCAGTCCTACACGGAAAAACTCTACACAGGCACTCTACATCTTATATCACTATAACTATATATTAATAGTCGCGGCAAAGAGTTTGGATTGCTCGTGCAGAGTTATGCGGTAAATACCTTGACCTCTTGCTCCAGTGAATGTAGCTTGACTCAAAAAAAGACTTTATATACAGATGAAAAAAATGCGATGCGTCACGTGTAACACACTGCAGAAGTAAAGGTCCGGAGGTCCCTAAATGTGTACAAATATAATGAAAGGGAGAACGAGAGCAATAAAGTAATTAACAGGAAAGGAAAGTTTGGGGCGTAAATGGAATGACAATAAAAAGAAACTACACATCAAACGCAATGAATTCATTCGAAAACGAAAGCAACTTAGAAACGTTAGTTTTTTTTAAGTTATTTTGATTCTAATCGATATTAAAAATTATTTTTGAATAACGTATGTATGTCAGCATTATATTGTAAAAATTGCTATTTTTAACCTAAATTGATTACACGTCAAGATATAGCTATATAATTCTCTTATTTTTAGATTTTGCACTCATAAAATTATTTCGGAATAATTTGTACCCATCATCATTTATATCTCAAAAGTGTTTCAATTTTGTGTTGATTTTGTTCGAAATTTTGTTTACTCATCTTTCACTACTTTTTTGCCAAGATATACCCGAAATTAAGAAAATTAAGGTTATAAACGTAGTATCAACTAGAACCTCACAAGCGATCCGACTATATGTTCATGTACTCCTAAAGACACCCTTAAAAATAGTTTTTTTTAGCTCATCTGGCTTTCTGTTAAAGATATTGCGTATTTTCAAATATTTTAAGGTTATGTGTTGTGACGTACGATAGCATACAGCTATAGGTCCGATCTACCCTTCCCTAGTCAAGGGCCCTCTTAGATGAGGCAGTACATGGTAGCCCAGGGAAGAGGGAGCAAGGAGAAGAAAAAGAGACTAGACACGACGCTCGAGATAAGCAGACGTATCTGCTCCGGTTTGCGACTCACACTTGGCTCTTCTCTCGGTCTCTAATTAAATAAAAAACTATCACCCTCACTCGCTGTGCACTTATTTCCCAATCAACATACCAAACGTAATCCCACGTAACAATAATCTTGGTATCAGAAGTGGGATCAATGAAGGATGTTTTTTTTAAATTTTTTTTCTTCGAAAGCGCACATAGTGCAGCATCGCAAAACAAAAAGTAAGGGCGAGTAAAAGAAAAAGAACAACAACTTAAAATTAAAGTACTAAAAAAGTGATTAAGCGTATAAAGACAGTAAAAGTGAAGAAAAAAAAGAAGTTAATACAGACCAGGTACCACGTGGAAGTAAGTCAGCGAGGTAACCTTAGGACAACCAGGGTTGCAGCTTTATCGTCAGCTACCGAGGGTGGGGAAGTAGGAAAGAACATCCCGAAACGCCCGTACAACAAAGCCAGGGACAAGGATCAAGGGTAAGAATGCAGATCAGCGTACTTATATTCATAATCTGGATGGCAGCAGCCTGGTAAGTGAGGATATATTTTTACATTTTCCCCCTATAAATCCCGGGAATACATAGCGAATAGGCACTTATAGAATGAACCGAGAAACAAACCCTTATACTCATCCTGCATGAAAAACGCATAGATACGTAAGCATATATCATATATCAGTAGGCTTGCAGGATAAAATTATCGGCTGTGCCAATAGTGATAAATATAACAAACAAAGACTAACGCAGCTCTCCTTATTAACGACAATTGCAGGGAAAGTTTCCATTTTAAAGTTATTTGATATAGAGCCCACGCATCAAAAAATTTAAAATAAGTAAAGCAGAAAAATTTCGCTACTCACAGCCCCGACTACTATTCAAGAAAAAAAAAAAGTTCGAGAAAACGCGGGTAAAACGGTAAGGAGACACATAGCATAAATACGCAGCCATCAAGAGAAAAACGAGAAAAACAAGATCATAAAAATAAAGACGGATCTTAATATCCAGCCTATAAAGGTAGGCACTCCACTAAAAGAAGCCACTGGGTAATAAAAAAGGTTAGCCGGCAAAATAAAGCCCCTATTCTACAATAACAGGAAATAGCGACCCTAGGACAAAGCACTGACTCGCATGGACAGGGCTCGGAAAATTTCTTGGCCGATGAAGAAATCTCAACTTATTAAATGAGCGAAGAAGAAGACAGGGAAAAAAAACACTTTAGAATAATAGACAAAGCTAACAGGAAAGACATATTAGGGCAGGACAACAGGGCGACAATGGACAAAAGACATAAGAAGGCATTAATATTCATGAACAGGGTACAGGATCTTCTCCCATGGAAATCAAAAAACAAAAGCTTTACAGCACTTAAAAGCGAGTATAACGGCAGGATAACACACATACCTAGACAACTTATTGACCTCGATAAGAGGGAATGAATAGGGATACATTCAGAAGATCAATCTCTCGAATAAGAGGAGAAAGTATGGGCTGATATGACAAGCACACTGTCAAGGGAGAACATGAGAAGTCTGCAATTGTTGATGTACAGGGCAACCGCAAGGAAACCGTTTAAAACTATACAACGGGTTATAAGAGACCTGGTGAACTCGACCGAAACAATATAAGACAGATTATTTAATAGGACCGAAATATTGACGCAGAAGGAAAATCCACGATCTACAAGTAGGAACCGCAACGCAATACAGAGAGGGGCTACGGGGTATACCGGCTACTGCATCATATAGAGAGGTAAGACTCAACGAGGCATCAATGGCACGGAACGGACACACCAGGGACTTATACCATAAGAATGAAGACGAGGACGGATACTTAGGGAAACTGCATGACAATAGACACTTGCGATCGACAGCCCCACTGCACCCCCAATCCCGAGAAAGCAATAACCAAAACAGATAGCATGACTTCACCCAGCAATATAACGCATACAACACGGCCCGCTTCTTTTCCCCAAATGTGTGGCTGGTCGCAAGACCAGAGCAGAACGTACTCACATCACTTAGCCATTTATCAGGAATGATACCTCTGTTTAACGGAGATCCGATAAAACTACCACTTTTTAAACAAATGGTGACAATAGTGGGTCAGAGCATAGGGCCCGACTACGAAAAGTTTTTCCTGAGAACACTAGCTAATAAATTGCGGGGATGAGCAGCAGCCTAATTTGCCACATGCATAATACTTTAAGACACAATAGAAGACTTCCTATACAAGCTGGCAGAAACATATAAGGGTTTGGAGCAAGTAGACACGCTCATAGCAAATGTCAAGCTTATTCGACAGTACGAACATAAAAGTGTTGAAGAATATACCCTTGAAGTACAAAAATTACACAATAAAATGATAATGACGTACGATTCAAAGCCAGATGACTTGACAAGAGAGGGGAAGCATAGAGATAAAATAACTATGGAAAAAGAGACAATAAGACATCTAATAAATGGACTACGTCACCCGCTCAATTGGAAAGTACTTAGCACCAACCCTAGATCGCTACAAGAGGCCTTAGTAACGGCACATAGAGTAAATAACAAGTACATACTACGTAACTCGGTGCATCCAAGAAACAAGGTACACGTACGACTTGAAGAAAGCGTGCCGTAAGCTGGAAACGACGAATTGACATACCCCTTGCCAACCGAGACAATAGGAGAGGATAACCGCTTAAGAAATGATAAAATATGTTAATACTGTAACAGGCACATGCTATGACAACTACATAGAAGTTTACCCCACACAGCAAAATTTCACAAACGGACTAGATAATAATTATAATAATAACTACGGAGCATAAAACAGACGCAATGGTGGACAAAACGGAAACTATAATAGATATCGGGGATACAGCCGAGACTACAAAGGGACCCACAACTATAAAAACACGTACAGGGGCAACAATAAACTTAATAGAAACAACAGTAATTCAAAAACTATTTATATAACTATCATAGCAGTTACAACGCAAATAGCACTAACAACTTCGGCAATCAACAAAAACACAACAAAGATGAAAACCTGCCGTCTTACAGAGGCGGGTCCAACAATAGAAGAAGCGACCCTCGCGCGCAGCACTTCAAACTCCCTGGACGCTTGTCGTGCTCTCCAAGCATCATGCGAGTCCAAGAAGTAGAAAAAAAGAGAGGAGAAACTCTGCAGAGAAAAAATAGAGTGGCTGAAGGAGACCGGCAGCAACCAGCAAGGTTATATAATGCTAGCATCGGAGAAAAATGTGTCGAGAAACAGGACATGGAGGAGCACAAAAAGGAGAACGAAGAAAACATGTCACTAGAAGCAGACCCCGTGAGGAGCTCCGAAATAGCTGCAATTAGAAATAAATAAAATCTTAATTATTTACAACCTATAACTAAGAGCCCAGGGTTCAAAACGGAAGCGTGCAATAAAGAGGCAAAGAAGCCACTCCAAGTAGTGAAAATTAATACGTCATGGGTTGGACATACGCCACCCTTACTAGTATGGCTGAAGAGCCAACAACTAAGAAACAAAAGCGCGGAATTGTACGCTGATACAGGTGCCGAAGTATCAAATATAAAAATGAGTAGCCTCAAAGAATGCTTGTATAGAAATTATGATAAAAGAGTGTCGATGATCGGCGTGACACGCAGGGCTCGGTGCACGACCGGAGCGGCAGAACTTACACTATATAAGCTGACATGCACCTTGCATGTTGTCACCAACGACTTCCCGATACAGGTGAAAGGATTGATCGGATAGAATATACCGAAGGAATACGACGGCCATATGTGAGCCAAAAATAATTTATCAGTTTTAAGTGCTACCGAGTTACCTCTGCTAGAGCCAGAGGCATTCGAATTCTGCGCAAGATCACAACAAATAATTTTCGCGCATGTTAAAGAAAAGTATAAAAATATTTCAGTTGGATGGGTACCTCTGAAAAAATCGAATGTGGGCATTTTATTCGGTAACTTCATAGCAATCAACAACAACGACAAAGTATACGCCGAATGTATTAATATTACTGGCAGACCAATAATAAAACCAGTGCCTTACGTAGAATTGCAAGAATGTGAGATAATTCACAACGCGGAGCCGCACAGCGTCGATGGGGACGACGTTAAAGGCTTACACGAGGCTATGATAGGATTATTTAATTTGGACGTAATTAATGAAAAACGTAGTAAAACCAAAGAAGACGACAAGCAGAAAAATAGACCGTTTTTAATAAATAAAGAAGCAAGGATAGAGGAAATATTAAGACCAGCAGATACGACGGGTTTATCAAAGAAGAATTACGACACGTGCGTGAATTAATAGAATTTGACCCATTAGTGTTTGGCCTCGACAAAGAGCCATTAAAACAACGAACGTGTTGAAACATAAGATACCGACAATAACTTAAAAACCAATCGCAGTAAAAAAAATTAGGTATCCGGCGGCACTAAGACAGCCGATAGGCGTTAAACTAAAAAAATTTGAAAACCAAGGCGTGGTTGAGCAATCTACGTAACCATAAAACTTTAACACATGGATAGTCCCAAAATACCCGGGGCTCAATGAAGAAAAACGTTGGAGAGTTGTGACAGATTTTAGACTGCTTAACGAAGCAACAGTTGGTTTGTGCCATCCACTATCATTATATAAAGAAATTTTTAATCACCTCGCATCTGCCTGCTACATCACCGTCGCATATCTGAAAATGAGATTTTTTAAGTCGAAATAGACGAGAAAGACGCTCATAAGACAGCCTTCTTAGGTATAGATAAGCACTACCAATATAAGCGCATGCCAATGGAATGTACAGATTCACCGAACACATTCGGGTGTGCAATAACCTTAACACTAGCGGGTCTACAAGGATATGAAATTGAGATCTATATGGATGACATAATGGTGTATGCAGAGATAGTAGAAGAACATGAAAGAAGATTTAAGAGGATGCTAAAACGGTTAGCAGAAAACTATTTAACAATCGAACCAAAAAAGTGCCAATTTTTAAAGCATGAGGTGAAAGTATTAGGTCACATAGCCAGCAAATGATATTAAATCCCAAAAAAAAAGGTCAGTAAAAGACTATCCAAGACCTACAAACGCAAAGAAAATAAAACAATTTTCAGGTCTCACGGGATATTGTCGTCGTTTTATTGAAAATTACGCAAAAATAGCACAACCGATAAAGAAACTTTTACGAAATATCACGGAATATAAGTGGCAGGAACCTTAACAAAAGGCATTCAACACTTTTGTTAACGCTCCGTGCAGCTAGCCCGTACTCTTAGCGCCGGACATCAATGAGCCATTTATAGTTAAAACGGATGCAACAGACTACGCGATAGGTGCGATATTATGTCCAGGGAAAATAGGCGAAGACCACCCTTGGCAATATGCATCACGCTGTCTAAAAGGTAGCGAACTTTGCTACCCAACATACGACAAGGAACTGATCGCCATAGTCTATGCAAAGAAGTAGTTCAGACCATAACTGTACGGATGGAAATTTACAGTGGTTACTGACCATAAGCCTCTGAAACATTTCCACACATCAAAAATACCGGACCTGCGATTCACGAGACTAAAGGCGGAATTACGTGGATACGAATTCGACGTTTTCTATAAGCCCGGGAGAATTAATGAAGCTTCTGACGCATTTTGGCGAGCCCGACCCTGAATCTAGAAGAGAAAAACCCCGAATTATTGCGCAGGAAGTTATACAAACTCGCAGAGGAACAGGAAAAAGATGGATTTGGTGACACATTTGCTTCACCAGCAAGGATATACAAGATTTACTCAAGAAGGGAGAAAAATATAATAAGAAAAAACAGGAAAAAGCAAATAGTAATTTCCCATTCAGACAAGTCAGGCAACAAGGTAAAGAAAAAGAAGTGCCGGAGAAATCGCAATTCAAGCGAATATACGCTAAGCAACGACAGTGACGTGGACTCGGAGTCGCAATGGTCGGAGACAGAATCACAAAGAGATAAGATACCAAAAGTAGGCAAAGCAAAAAAAAAAAAAAAGGGACACCGAAAATCCCAAAACAAACCGGTAAAAAAAAAAAAAAAGGGAGGGAAAAGCGAACGGATATGCAAAAAGAAGTAAAGCACACAAGTACGCCTTTTGTCAAAAGGGACGCAGTACAAAATTTACAACGTAGGACTCGTGAACGCCAGCTAGATAGACTACTTAGAAAGCCCGCAGAATTTTCCAATCACCCGAACCGGAAGATAAGACAAAGGAAGTAATAATAGCACACTGCGATACACCTCCGGCTGCGAAGGACGAGGTAGAAAGATAATGAAAGAGATATAAACATTGGGGCTGGCAATTGGTACAATGAAGCCTAACAGCAGAAACAGCCGAGAAAAAAAGAGAGCAAAGAGCCAGGGATACTTTAGAAAATACGATGACAACCGCGTGAGAGATAAAGAAAGTGAGTATAGAAAAGATAAACAGTAAGAGTAACCGAGAAATGCCCGAGCAAAATAGAAAGCAGGTGGGCGAACATCAACGGCCAGCTGTTTCAGGTAGTGAAACGGGCAGCAGAAAAATGTAGAACAATGAGCAGACTAACGACTTGCCACAGGTAGAAGAGCAGCCAAGAAAGAGCAGCAGGCTAAACAAAATAATCGAGGCGATACTTGACGATTTGATGGACAACTTTTAAGCGAAAGTTACTGTGGATATTAAGCGCCAAGATTTTTATGTAAATCCGAGAGTCAGAATCCATGCATGGGAATCCGGAGCTACCACGGTTTGACAAAGGGGTGAGCTGACGGAAAGCACAGACGAGGAATATATAGAAATAAATAAAGAAAAGGACGCAAGAGCTTGAAAAAGCGGGACAGGTTGTGCGGAGCCGCATGAGCTACTCGAGATGGTTAATGTACCCCGCAATGAAAACTGTTTTTTTCACGCTCTTATACTCCTATATGGACTAAAAATATCAACGGACGAAATCAAAACGGTTACAGAAATGTATAGACCCCAAAGGCACAAAAATAATCCATAACGACAGGGATAAGTTTGGCAGCGGGGTATATTTTTTCGCTTTTTTATTTTCCCAATGATTCGAGGAGAACATATGTCTACACTTTTAAGCGACACTGGAACTTATGATTTACCAACATTTCGTAGGTTAAAAGGGTGAACAATTTAAACATATATATCTCGAGAAAGAACACTATCAAGCACTACTTGAGAAAAACATGAATAAAATCTCACTACTTATCCACGAGTCAAGCGGTGATAGAAATCAGCATTATCACGGAAATAAGGACAATTGGAATGGTAGCAGCAGTCTTGAGGACGATGCAGATAATAATAACCAATCGAATAGTGAAGTCAACAAGAATTCAAAAGGGGAAATCGGAGACCGTAGAGGAATAGAAAGGGATACGAACGATGTAGAGAAGATGGCAGCAAAAGTACAGAAAAAGCGATCGCTCTCCCTATTTAAACCTCCACCACCGCTAAACCATAAAGAAGCGTCTGACCCATCGCCATCGGAAAACGATGAAGAGAAAACACCTAAGGAACGCAGGTCAACTACACTTCTACCGCCACGAGGGCCGCTATCATCACACAACTCGCAAAGCACGTCCGATTTATAGCGAGAGAGCGACAGAGAACGATGCAATGATCTAAATAAGGCCCTTGTAGAATCGGACAGATAAGAAGAGCACTATGGTAGTAAGAAAATGATAAATGCAAGTGCTCCGGAAAAATACAGAGTATGCAGTGCAAAGCTGCCTAAAGAACTACCACCATGGGGGACAAGGGAAAATAAGGAGCCATCACCACTCCAAAAAGTGAAAAAAGTTGATGACCATTCATTCAGATATTTGGATAATCTAATTTTTCGCACAATAATGGATAGCGTCCCTGATACTGAGACTATGAATGCACTTTATGAATGCTGCTTTATAAACCTGGTAGCATTGAACAACAAAGCAAATGCAGTTGAAGACATAGTGCTATTAAAATTCAGGAACGTACACGTAATACGTGTGTACGTGAAGAGACACTTTGACGACACCGCACTGAAATCAGATATTAAAAATGCTTAGGGTCTCTAAAAGCGCTAATTGTGGTAAATAAAATAAAATCATGAGGATAGTAAGAGACCCAGCGATTTTAAAGATAAGTCAGTGACAATACTTAGTGGAGAAAATGAAAGATACTTTTAAAGACCTCAGAGCAGCAGCCACACTGTACACACAAAAACTCATAGTACCGCTGGCTGACCAATAATATAAAGTCATAAATACTACAAGTCTGCAGTCGGTGGACACAAAGAAATGAACAAGACTTACATTGGGATCGTACAAGATTTTTATTGGAGATATATGTGGCTGGACGTAAGGCAATTCGTGCTTGGCTGTAAATCTCGCCAAACTAAGAAACTTGTTCGGGTAAAAACAAAATAGGCCATGCCAATCACGGACACTCCAAGTAGGCCCTTTTATAAAATATCCATCAATTTCTACGGACCCGTGAATAAACCCTCGGACCACGAAAACACTCATATACTGACTTTTCAAGACTAGCTGACATAATATATTGTCCTCGCACCTGTACAGAGAGAAACGACCTAATAAACAATTAGAGCACTCAAAACAAATTTATAGCATACTTTGGCGCACCAGAGAAGTTATTATCAGACAGAGGAACACACTTTATGAATAAATTAATGGGAGAGTTTGCTAGACTTTTTAAGAGCGACAAAATGAGAGGCATATCATTTCATCCACAAAGTAACGGCGCTATCAAGAGGACTCACTACGTACTATGTCAGTATCTAAAAGTGTAAATCGACAAAAATGACGCATTGGATGACCTTCTATCCCTATGTGCCCTTGCATATAATACGTCAGAGCATAAGAGTCCGGGATACACGCCCTACGAACTCCTTTTTGGACAGAGAGCCCGCATACCATCGAGCTTTAAACGTCAACGAGAGGACTCTGCGTATGAAAAATATGTCAAACAAATCGCCGAGTCCCTAACGGAAATGCGTACCATGGCAGCCATGAAAAAAGTGCAAGCTTAACTCCGTTACAAATACTATTATGATCAAAAATTAAATACTAAGCTCTTCATGGAAGGCGAGTTATAAGACGAAAACACACAGGAAAAAAAAGACAGTACGGAACGGATACGAGATACAAGAAAAAATTGTTCATTGCAATTAATCAAAAATTGCAAACAAAAGATGGTAAACGAATTCCTAGACTCCTTTTATCAGCATGATAACACACTTAAGCACGAAAATACGATTACAACATACGACAGAGACTTAAAACGAATTGCAGAATTTTCGACACACACAGGCACTTAAAACCTCTCCCTCTTTTTTTCGATTTTTCGCAGCCCTGTAAGGAGCCACGAAAAATACACATCGAACCTCTTGTTAATAACATTTAACGAAAAAAACGTAGTACGATCCTAGAGTTCCACAATAAATATAATTCTTTTTTGGGTGCATTGGTAAATGGAAGGAGAAAGAGAAAAACAATGAAAATTTTTTTTTTTAATAACAGCGCAATAGCTGTACACTCAACATGCGGGATAAGTTAGTTAGTAAAATGTCCATTAGTTTATACTCGGCAACGTCTCAATTGTTTGTCAGCTTACATTACCATCTCCTACATAAAAAAATAGCGAGAAGGCGGAGCATAAATGGAAAAAAGGAATGTCAAAAGACACAATAATATAATGAAAACAAAATCTACTGATAAATCCGCATTAAAATATTAATTATGATATACATATTAGTGTAATTACGATAACGACATTTAAAACGTAGGAACATCATTTGACTCACACATACAAAAAAAAAAGAACAGAAAGGTTTTGTTCCAAAAAAAAAGGTGAAATAAAAAAAAATGATTTATAAAAAAAAAATAGTAACAAATACAAATGTGATTTAAGATTTAAAAGCAAGTATAAAAGGCGAAAATTAAGATTACGAAATATCAATAATCACTTAAATTAACAATTATTACATTGGGTAATAACGATATTTACACATATAAATTATTATCATAAACCATGCACTCAGTTACAGTGCCTTTATTACCATGCTTATAAACAATCCTTGTTTCATTACCCTTAAAAGAAAAAAAATTAAAGAAAGAAAAAAAGGAGGTTTACCATCGTTTAACCTAGAAGTCTGGCAATTCTTTTGCTGATCTAGAGAAAAGAGCGGATTATAATGCAGCAAAACCAGATTCTATAATTATCGATCGACATAATCACGGATAGTGCTGAAAAAAAATTTTTGATAGGAACTTTAATCGAGACAAAGTTAAAGAAAAAATGAGGAAATATGAACACATCATACGTACATACACGAAGGGGAAAAATACCATTTAAAGAAGTAATACCTAAGTAAGTCTCACGAACGCAGTCAGAACGCCCTAAACAGATGTGCCAGAGTATGATCACAAAAGGCTCACAGCAGTCATAAAGCAATACACAGTCGAAAGAAAACGATTAACTTTACGACTAGAGCAGCTTACTCCATAACGATGTTGTCGAACGAGAGAATCAGCCTCGCAGAAAAAAAAGGTTTGATAGAAATCTTCTTTTGATAATGCCGAATTTCTATCAACTACCAACAAAATACAACGGACCTATTGAAAAGGATAAATACATCTTTCAAAGCCCACGCAGCCTTGTACACATTTTCCCTTCCTCCAATAAAAAAAATACCCCTAGAATAAATATTAATTTCGTAAATGGACACCAGGCATAATAATTGAGAGATGATGCCTCACGCAATCAAGACATCCTCTACCATCCACTAAAATCAACCTTGTAAATATCTACATAGCATATAAGAACAATTGTATCAATAATAATTAAATAACAAAATCAATGAAACAAAAGACTAGTCATAGACAAACAAAGGGTTAAAATAAATTAAGCTAAGAATACTGTTTAAGAGGGAGTGCCAAATTAAATCGCGTGGAAAAAGAAATTACTGAACGATATCAAGATACATTCTGCTGCAACGCCGGCATGCTGGGTGCAAAAGATAGAAGCTGCTTTACGTGCTTTCTTTTTCTCCTTACTTGCGTAAATGTAAGTGCCTCTTCCAGGGGGGCCCCTCTCCATTGATATGTTATAAATTTTTCACAGGTAACTGTCGGCACGGACATAGTCGAACCCATAATGAAAGGCGGCCGACAATAGCATCACGCTGGGACCGATCGTCATCCAAACACGGGTACACCTGGCCGGCAATAAAACTTGGGAGCAGAGGGTCACTGAACGAAGGCCAACAGCTCGACGGCAGAAAGCCATTAACAAGAAATTATTGACTCTTAAACGCAGTACAGCCTTATAACGACACTCTTGATTAGAATAAAAATAATTATAAGAATAACAATATTATTAATGATATCAATTAAATAACTAGCATACTTAAATTAAAACCTACAGTTGCGTGACGATATTAAAAAAAAAAAAATTAATTAAACCTAGTAAGATAGGTTGGACATAGTAACGACTTAGCCACCGACACCACTGACAATAATTGTAATATATATATCTTGTGTAACCTTATACATACATCAGTTGGAAAGGGCGCATATGCGGGTACATGAGTTTGAAGAAAACTAAAGCTACAATGTTACTTATACTAATCAAACAGTATTTGATGCATACTACTCACCAGATTATGATAAGACACGTAAAAGATGAGTGTATACACTAACAGACAAGTTACATTTTTACCACATAAGTAACGAAATAATCAATAAAATGGAAACTTTGATACAGTAAATTTTGGGGGAACTATCACCAGAGAGGACAGCTTTGCTTTAAGAGCCAAGTCCTAAAAAAAGAACTTGCACAACTAGTAGGGAAAGCATCTTCAGTTCTCAAGGACAATGTTTTGATGTCGGGAAGGGAGTTTTTAAATGATATTGATGTTCTCCCATACTATACCCATTTTTCGATCAATTTAAAATTATATTATCAGACTATATAAATGCGTTAGCTCTTTACTTTAAGAACCAGTTCTCGAGTAGCCTGATACAAAAAAATTTGCTTAATTTACACAATTCTTTTCTTCTTTTCAATTGGTATGATGACGATGTCCTCGCCATTATCGAATCGAAGGCTGTTTAATTAGTTATAAAAACATTTAACAGTCTTAATCTCCACTTACAGTCAACTATAAAATTTAAATTTAAGCAATCACTTCCATTCGTAGATCTTAGAATCAGTAGGCAAAATGATGATATCTGCTTCTGAGATTAGTACAAAAAGCCAAATAGTGCAGGAAAAATATTAAATTCTATTTTCTATTAGCCCAAACACGTAAAAGTTTGTAGATTTTTCGTTTGTTGATAAATGTTCTGATATAAACCATGCTTTGGATGCAAAAATTTATTTTATATTACACCGTTGCTTGTAAAAAATAAATATCCGACATTGTATATGAAACGGATCATTGAACGTCATTGTAAAACGTTACACAATTAAAAACACGGGAATAACTATGCCACCTGTACACGTAAAGTTCATAATCCGTTCATTATTTTTCCATCTCATAGAAGATTTAATCACATTGTTCAAAAAATTCTAAAAATTCATAGATTTCAGATGGCATACAGTTCAAAAATATGTTTTAATCTATATTTCGTTTGGGAAAAGATTAAATACCAATACTAAGCACTCTGTTGTACATAGCATGAAGTGTAAAATTAAAGGTATACTTTACGGTCGACAAACTTCCAGAGCTGTAGAAATTAGAATTATGGAAGATGTCTGAAGACTGGTATGATTTATCAGTATTTACTAAACACACACAGAGTTCCGGAAATACTTTTTAATTTAATGATCAGAATAAAATTCAAATTTTATATTTTGATTCAGTAATATTTCAACAGACATTTTTTAAGCTGTTATACATTTTCGGCACACTTATAATATCAGTACAGAAGCCAGTTTAAACAAATTATCTTGTATTTATTCAACTTTTTATTACAACATAAGAAGCACATTATTTAATAGTTCAAGAAGAAACATTTTCTAATATTTTAATGCTTCTTAATTTATTCCCTTGTGTGATTTTTTTCGATCGCCACGCCGCGGCCGTGGGTCCATTCTGCTACTTGTTCTGGGCTCTATATTTGGGACGCACACCTTTACTTTTGTTATTTACAATCACCTTTACATTTGCTCGTGACGCTTGTTTTATCGGTTGTGCCAGTTCTTTTTGTAGGACTTGGCCTTTAATGCTAAGCTGTTGTCCCTGTTCATGGTGGGACCAAATTTTGAAGTAATTATGTACACAGTATATTAATCAGTTTCGTACTAATGTGTAAGTAATATAACTCGTCTGGTGTGGTTGTGGTCCTTTTAGATATTATGGTAACCTTTTTTGTATATTTTTATCCTTGTTGATATATTTTTAATTGTGTTACTCGCTAAATATATAATAATATCCTGTAGAGGATATAAAAAGATTGATGAGTGTAACAAAATATTGACTAGGACAACACGAATATTTTAATGAAGTAATATGCCTATATATATCCAAGTCTTGTTGTTATGTTTGTTTTTCCTATACAATTATAACAGTATAAATAATGTTGATAGTACAAATAAATCCAAATTGTTTAAATTTTTGCCTAGATTTATCACTAACTTAAGACTGTGATCTTCGATATTTTGACGATCAATCTGAGATATTTTTCAATTTTTGATTTCCTTCGTTCTCTAGACTGCTGTTACTTATCTACTTCGACATTTCTATATATTTGACTTATTTACACTTGACTCATAGCCCTTTTATTCCAATCTTATTATTTTTGATTAAATCTAGATTTTATGTATTGCTTGTCTTGCGGTTCCTCGATAAACTGTTTAATTTTAGGAAAAAACATTAAATTATGAATTGAACCGTGCTATTTCTAATAACCAGTATGTTGCCACACTGTTTTTTGAATCTCGGTACCAGAATCAACGTCAAGTGAGGAAATTTAGTGTTTAAATTAAAATTAGGCATAACATAAGAACGTTTTTACATTCTATAATATTTAACATGCTATTATGATTGCTACGAAGTATTTATACGCAACAAAAGCAGACCTATAGCGCTAATTAAATAAATATGAGTACGTGTTGCGTTCACTGATTTATCAATTTCATATTTAATCATTCCAGAGGATAAAAAGTCAGGCTTTTCTTGCTCATTAAAAGTATAGTCTATCATGGTATTCTACATAAATGTCTACGTTCGATTAAAAATTCTAAGTCGATACAGTGGGGTGTCGGCGGTGCGGGGGGAATCCAAGGGGGGCGTTTGAAAGTCTATTTATATGGTTTGTAGGTGAAAACACGAAGAAAACCGACAAATATTGTCGAGGGGGGGGGGGGGGGCAGGAATGCAGGGAGAAGGGTGCGGGAGGCCAAAAACAAATAACTATGTTACAAGACACGTAAAAATTGAACGGATGCACCTGGTTATCGTGAATGGCATGCGGAAGGCGGTGCGAGGGGGCAAAAATTTTTTTAACCTTACATATATATGTATATAGGGTGATATGTAACGGTGGCATTTCCGGGAAATGGCGTGTAGAGTAAATTTTTCTGAATCGAGCCCCGTTGGAATTAATTTGTTGGGCCTAGAGGCTTTTCAATGGTAAGCGGTTGAAAATACGTTCGAAAATACCCCTAAGTGAGAGTGGCTGGCAATGGCGTCGCTGCTCAAACGTGCGGCGTTGCCTGATCGCAACCGAGCATAGTCAGTAAGTCGTACGAAGAAGTTCTACTGGTAACTGCCGAGTGGCGGCGCGCGAGACGTCAAAGTTCGATGAGTCCGCATGCAACTCCCCGAGCAACGACAGAGGACAGAGGCTGTGTTTATTTATGAGTGTGCAAGAGAGACAGCATGACATAGTGTCTCTTTTGCACTCACATGAAATCCCACTGGTGTACTACTACGCTGGCAGTGCTGGCAGCGTATGCGGAACATAGCCTGAGTCTGTCAGCTCGTTCTCGCGCCACTGTTTCTTCCGTGTTGGGTTATGCGGATTCCCACATCAAAACTGACAGTCTTGACGCCACCATCCTCGTTGTTGTTGTTGTTGTTGTTCGCGGACTGGCTGGGGGAGTGGGGTTATGGCAGTTTACTGTTGGTGGTGTCACAGTGCTGAATCCTAAGCCTTTGGAGATACAAGATCCGATCCTTAATTAGAAGAGCTCTATGGAAATAAGAGCCCTGCATTTTTTTTTTTTTTTTTTTTTTTTTTTTTTTTTTTTTTTTTTTTTTTTTCTCCTTTTTTTTTCCCCTCTTTTCTTTTTTTTTTTTTCCACCCTTCCTTTCTTTTCTCTTTCC
>JAPYYV010000325.1:0-35269 GCA_030522625.1 Copidosoma aretas
CCACGTCCCTTTCTTTTACGTATTCACTAAAAGTTAAAATCCGTTTGATTTTTCCCTGAATTCTCTCTCCACTTTTATATGTCTTACTATAATAAGATAAAACTTCATTGTACCTTTATTACCCTCGTACCAATTTTTTTCATCATTCCGCATGTATAAAATGTTTAGCAAATTTCGACACCACCTATGAGGTATTGCGATGACACGTTAGTTTTTTGTTTTAAATTCACAATAAGTTTATAAATTACATTAATTAATAAGTATAATTTTACGACATAATAAAATTGTACCTATGTAATATACAATTAATAAACAATTTGAATATCTTAACCGTGGTTCTCGCCGTTAGCCCTACTTTTCACGAGAAGACAGATATCCCCAATTACTTCAATATATTCAAATAATTCAGTAAAAATTACCCTTCTGTCTTCGATTTTTCCAAGCACTACCTGCACTGGAACAAAAGTTTTTTACATAAACAAGCATGGAAGTTGACTTACAATTCAATGATGATAATAATTTTAAAAAACTTGAACATAAAATTATAAAAACATAAAATTTAATCGTAGAGACGTATAATTTTCGTTCCATTAGACGTAAAAATAATTGTATAAATTGTATAATCATTATATAAATACGAGTTTTATCATGTCACAAAACAAGATTTAAATAATTTCTTTCCAATTCTTACATTTATCTTTTTGTCATGCTAACAGTAAAACATATTTTTTTGGGTTTTTTCAAATAACATTGAATTAAACAGAGATAATTTCATCCCAAGCTATATTTTTTATTACTGATTTATTTTCACGATCAATTTGAATATATAATTCATCTTTACTAATGCATCTAGATAAAGCAACATACTAATTGAACATGCAAGAACAAATTTTTTTTCAAATGTTAATCAACTTTTTCAATACTTTGACCTTAAGATTTATAAATCGTCATAGAAAATGCTAATACTAAAAGAAATTGCTTTCTGTATAAAATGAAGGGTAATGAAGATGTATCTCTGGTATTTAAAGTCATTTTTGGAGTAGATACTTTTTCTCCTATTTTTTCACCAGTTATTAATTCAGCTTCAATGCTGTATTTAAATAATTTTGTAGTTTGTAATCTTGTCTCATTGCATGGACCGTCAGCAATACTAAAATTTCTGATAAGCATTACCAATGCTCCAATTTTTAAATTTAGCTCATAAGGAGGCAAACCCTCACGAATATTATTCAAAACTTCAACTGAAAAATTAATGCAAATGTCGTCGTCAGATTTATCGACCCCTATATCAGTTACATGATCTATGCTATAATAAGTTTTCACTTCTCCTGGTAAATGATTTAGAATTTGGTTGATTAAACATTGAGTTTACTTATTATGAAAAGAGAGAATAACATTATGTATCGACAATTTTTATTTTTTAAGAAAATTGTCGAACGAACATCATCAGTTTTCAATGTTTTATGAATTTTAAATGATTTTATCATCCCTTCTCCGATTTCCAACAATAATTTAGAGAATTCTAGGTCATGACAACAAATATGATTATTTAATTTCATAATATAAAAGTATGACCAAAGAAAAGATGATTTGATACTTTCAGATACAATCATACTTCTATTACTGTTTTTTAAAACCGGTAGAATTTGATGGAAATTTCCACCTAAGATTATTAGTTTGTTTCCAAAATAGTTGTATGTATTACATAAATCACGCAAAGTTCTCTTGACTATTTCCAATGCTTTTTTTGGGAACATTAAAGCCTTATCCCAAATTATTAAATCTACTTCTCTCAGTTTTTTTCTGTCTGATTCCCATTCGAAAAATGAACTTTCACCATTATTTCAGTCCAAAGTTAACGAAATGTTCTGTGACTGGTCATTCTTTTGGGAAGTAATATTAATGCGATACCAGTCCATGTCATCGATACAATTTTTTTACCAAGAGAAATGGGGTACTAAATTAAAGTTTTGTACAGAAATGTTTTTCCTGAACCACCATCAATAATGTAAATTTTATTTTTTCTTTCACATATCGTTTTAAAAATTTTTATTTGATCTGCATTTAATTTACTATACATATTATTCAACATTTCTGTGCAAAATTTGATTTCCCTAGTATTATCACATTCCAGTAACTTTCCTCTGATTAAATATTTATAGGAATCAGTAAACTGAACGTTTCACAAGAGTTATCTTCTGATTCGAAAATTTGATTCGTGTGTAAAAGAGCACAATTATGTTCATTATGAATAAAATTGTCACTAAAATGATTTTTATATTTATCCCAAGTTTTATCACCTTGTACATTTTCTAAAATTAGAAACCAAGCGAAAAATTGCCGTAATTGATAAGATAACATAACAGTACTAGCTTCTTGAAATATATCATTAATTTGTAAATCATAATTGATTAATCCCATAGCGATTGATACATCCTTGAAATTTTTATATAGAACTCATGGTATGTTTTTAATTCTTCAAACCATTTTGCTCCTTCAAATTTATTTAATATCAATTAAAATGAAAACTTTTAAATCCTTATACAATGTTTAATCTGCCGATTGGAGTATTTTTTCTTACATTTTTTCTTTTTACCCAAACATTTGGTTGATTATTGAAAGCATAGTATTCAGAAATATTATTATATTATACGGACTTTACAAAATCATCAATTTTGTTTAATTTAAACCAAGACGTAAGCGGTGATTGCCAATTTTGAATTCTATTTAATCTTATTCTCTTCAAAAACCAATTTTTGTTTGTTTTCACGATGTATTGGTAAATTTACTACTTCATGACTTCGTCCACAAATCGGACATTTCTGCAATCTCCATGCTGCCTCCATTCCGCTTAAATATCTAGCATCGACATAATTTTTAATTTCATCGAAAATTCCCTCTTTATTGTAATTTATTTTTTTTATTGCAATATATGCTCCATAACTCCCCTTATGTATGTAATCATAAATGTATTTTATACTTTGTATTGAAGCACAACACTCAACATTTATGTGACAATTGTATTTCATTAACAAGAATTTATTATACGGTACGACCATTGAATTGACTACTGAAATTTCACATTTTCAAAGACATTATTTTCTCTTTCGTATTCCGGATAACCATTTTTTTAACGTCATTTAGTCACAAAATGGTTTCGGAAAATTTTTAACACATTTCCACTACTATTGTTTAAACAAGGACTTTCTTTAGTATTGGGACCATAAAGCATATGCTTAATCACCAGTTTCGTAAGATTTTCATCATTTGATTTTAGTTCAGCACGTATAAATTTATCTATATCTTCAGGTGTAATCATCTCTTTATCAGGATATAACGTTATTAAAATATGTGCATGTGGTAGGCCACGTTTTTGGAATTCAATTGTGTAAACATAAGCTAAAACATTGCCAAAAATGTTTTTGTGTGTAATATCATCTAAAACTGATAGTAATTTTGTGCAAAATAGTCGAACTGTCACATTAGGTATATCATTTGGCATGGTTTTTTTTGGAAAATTCTTTAATACTAATTTTAATTTTTTGCATTTAGGATTACACGTTACTGTTGTGAACAAATCTGGTCTACCGCATTTTCTCATAGTTGCCATTGCATTTTTATCATGTTAATGCATACATCTCGGTCCCCCTATGTATGTTGACGGTAATATAAAAAGATTTCCAATCTTTTCTTTGTCTTCAAAATTTTTTGCAATGTTTGATGCACTATTCTTTATTGCGTTCAATAAACCGTCATAGCATTCAATTCTCAAATGTTTTTGATTGTTTCTCAAATAATCCAGTCTGTTACGTTCTATTATAATATATGAATGCAAAAAAAATTGTTAAGTTAATGTTCCCCCATACAATAGTCGACTGAAATTTTTCACATAAGGTCGATAGGACAACCTGTATAAATAAAACTGCAACATTGTTAGTTTCCATTGTTAGTTCCAAACACATTCTGCTGTTAAAGGTTTGTTGTAGGTATGTTTTTTTTGGCTATTCTATCTTAAAAAAATCATTTTGTAGTTAGGTAGATTATCTGTATTGGATAGTTGATGTCAATGCTTATAAATTTTAGCTATGGGATTTTTTTTCATAATAAAGGTAAAAGTTTTGATATGTTCTTTAATCAAATTATCATTTCTACTTGAAGCAAGTCTTTGTTCTATTCCTGATAAATCATTGTATATGTACCAATTGACCATGTTTCGGTACTCGGTTTTCATCAAATTTTAAAGTATTTGAAATAACATGACAAATTAGTCCTTGTATTTTTATGTTGTATATAGATTTTCCCTTTTGTTCAATTTCATTACTCATAAGAGATGCAAAACAAAAAAGATTATTGTAGTATCTGATAAATATTCTAAAATGCTCATTATTTAAAAGAAGATGTCTCTATTTTTTGTCATATTTCCACAAAGGACTCAAACAGATTTTTTCATTGTTACAAGAAGTGGACTTATTTCTTTCTTCTTTCCAAAACATTGCAGAACAAAACTTGCATTTAAAATCCAGTTCACCATAACAAAGAGGTTCTACAAAAAACTTGTCATCATGTATCGTATTTATCTGAATTGGTTTTTTATTATGCTTTTGATTATCTGAATAGGATTCATCAGACTCATATTTTTTTTTTTGTAAGTATTTAAATACAAATTTTTTATTATTTTTTAAATATTAGAATGCTTGAATGTTGAGATATCATACTCACCAGAGTCTAAATTACCGTAGACTGATGAAAATTAGGCAAAAAATCTGGGCAAGACAATAGGGGGTCGGCGCGCTAAGCGCGGGGGGGGGGGGGGGATTTTTTATGTTTTAAATTGATTAGATGTTTATAATGTGGACGGTCTATCCTGCAGCTCAGTCGTGTAGGAAAAACAGATTTCTCACACGACAGCTTGTTGGGATCCTGCACGTAATATCCTGCAAAATAGAATTTCACCCTTATTAACTATGCATAAATATGGTAATTTTTGACAGTCAGGGGTTAGTGGAACAGGAGTTAGGGGGTTAGCGCGCAGAGCGCGCGTGGGATCAAAGCCCTACTAGTATAAATGTATAAATAGTATATACGTATAAATGTATGTACAAAACAAAGCTCAAGAATCTTCTATTGTTTAACATGTATTTTTCTTTTTTTTATTCGATATGCGTTAAATAAAGCTGTGTTCTTGTTCAGGAGCATATATAGGCGTATATGAATATGTGTGCATATGTATACATAGTATAAGTCTATTAAAATGAAGTTTGCTTCAAATATAGTTTACCATCTAATTCAAAATTGATATTGTACAAGAAATTCTAGTTTGTAAGGATCCCGTGGAGCAAGAGCTCAAATTCGTTAGTAAAAATAGAATAATAATTGAGATGGCAATAAAAAGAGAGCTAAAGCGGCTCTCGTCTGGCGCAAGATAAGAATGCAGCCATCAGGCAAAAAGTAGCTATTATGGACCTAGCAAAGAGCTTAGTCTTGGTGTGCAGGTTAATAGCATGAACAAGATTTTTGTAAAGATTCGGGACCAACAGCGGAATTCGCTTCTCTCCGTATAATAGGGATTGTTCGAATAAAGTTTAAAAGTTGAAATCAATAATAATTCGATACAAACCATCTGCTCCTTCAAAATAAAGAATATTGTTATGCAAGTTAGTTTAAGAAGTTGTACGTAGTCTACGCAAGAGTATGTTTGCGGCGGTGGATTTAATTTTTTCCAATAACATAAGTTGCGTATGTGCAAGCAACCAATCAGAAAGCCTTAATAGGCTCTACATGCCCCAAACATGGTTTTGTATAGCTCGCCCGAAATTGTATAGACATAAACAGCGTAGTCCAACCGTAGTGCGTACAGCGGAGTGAAAGGGGAAGCAAGCGACATAAAGTTGCAAACAGGACAAGAAACGAGAGCACGAGAGTTCTAAAACGGCGAAGCTATAAGGTGCGTATGTACTGTTTCTGCCTGTATCTGTGTAAGTGTTGTAAAATATATTGTTCTCATTTTTTAGATTCACTCGTTTTGTTATATTTTCTCTTCCTATTCGCCTCTCCTCAGTCTGACGTCAACATATACATTATGAGATCCATACATGCATTAAAATTACTTACATACATACATGAATAAATTTACACGAACATTGCAACATACATACATACAGACATAACTATATACGCGCGAACATACATACATCCAAACAAAGATTTTCTTGCAAACTTTTATTATCAAACTATGAACATACACATTATTACGTAGATGATAGCATACGTAGAAACCTTGAAAAATAACAGGGTTATACATACAAATGCAAACATCAATACATTGATACAAACATAAACACAAAAATACATACATGTATACAGATCGACAAAAAACATATGCACAAAAAAAACACATGCAGATAAAAAAAATACATCCATACATAAATATATATGCGCACCTACATAATACTTACAAACATAGATTCATTGGTACAAACATATATGTAGCTGTACATTCGCAACAATTGTATACTGTACACATTACAAACATGCATACACATCTAGATACATGCAGACATACAGACATACATACATGCACTCAAACATATTATTACATACAAACATAGAATGATGCATGCATACAGGAATAAACACATATCTATACATTCATAGATGCATACAAGCATGTAAAAAACCATACAAAAAAACATGGACGAATCAAAACTTACACCCATACATGCGCACATGTACACATAAATACATACTCATGTATGTACATCTAGACACATCATTTCACGGGAACATATGAACGATCATATAAATATGCACTCAACGATACAATAAAAGGTACATACATACGTAAACATATACAGACATACATACATACGAATATGATAACATACATACATACTAGGGTGTCCGTCATTTACCGAATTTCAATTTTCTAATCATCAACTTTTTTTAAGCTCTTTGTTGCATGCGAAAATAAAAATTCATTGCCTAAAAACCAAAAAATTTTAGAGTTAACACGTGCCACCAGACACATCCTGTTTCCCCACTTAAAAAGCATAGGATTTTCAAATTGTTTTGACCACTTTAAGTATTTTTCATGAATTTTCAAATCATACTATTGAATTACATATCACTTGGACTTAATTATTCGATTTTTTTTAGCTCACAATAAACAAGTTGAAAAAATTTACTTTGGCCTTCGAAGCCTTCAAAAAACAAAAAATCCAAACTATGAAATTTTCTTGACTTGATTATTTTGAGCTGAAAGAAATACATTAATCAAGTTCAAGTGATATGTTATTCAATAGAAGGTTTAAAAAATCCAGAAAAATACTCAAAGTAGTCAAAAAAATCAAACAAGGTTGATATTTAAAAATCCTATGCGATTTACATGGGAAAACAAGAGGTGTCTAGTAGCATGTGTTACCTCTAAATCTTTTGGTTTTCAAACAATGGATTTTTATTTCTAGATGCAACGAAGAATTTGCAAAGGGTCGATATCAAAAACTAGAATTTTGTAAATAACGGACACCCTAATACATACGTATATACATCGAACGTCCATTCACAAGCCGAACCCATTTCTGACCGACATATCTTCGATTTGGCTAAAAATTTTTTTACGGTTTGTATAGAAAAAGAATGGATAGGAAAGTTATATTTTTAGTATAATATTATGGGCGATATAACTCATCAAAAATTTTATAATCCGGTGATTCATGACTTGGGGACTTATTTCCAAAAGTTTATAACTCCAGTTCTATTAGAGCTAGAAAATACATTTTTTAGCATTTTGAAGCGAACAGAATAAACTTTAATACATAAATATTTTTATTGGAACTTATTAACAAATTTACAAAGTAATATTATATTTGGTTTTAACCAATCGCCTTCACCTCGCAGCATATTGTTAGTATAATTATCGTGTTCTACGTAAAATTTTACGTAAAAAACGTATTTTTAATTAATGGAAAAATAGTATAATTTCTAGTGAAAAAATTATTTTTTTAGCGCTGCACGACATACAGGCATGCGCATTTTATTGTACGCATTATTTCCGTGCCTTGTATGGTTTTATCTCGTAATATATATATATATATATATTTGTATGATTATTACATATTTCTCATTAAACACTATTGATTTATAAATCTTTATTCGTTTACTTACAAAATATTGTATTTTGTACTTCAATTCAGCCATAAGTATGTAATTTACATTGGAAAGAAAAATAGTTTTATTAGTATTTTTTTGTTATTGCAGTCTATTAGTAACAGTGTAATATGTTTCGACTCATAATTGAGACACTACGATAATGAAATAATTTGAAATAAAATTTTCATCAAGTGTATTGAGTTATTCTTGTCATTTATTGTATTGTGTACTTTGGGCCTAAGAAAGCTTCTTTATCTCGCGCTAGTGCTTTTTATATATTGTGTCTGGCTGTTACTCTCAACTTTTTTGTGTTTTTGTGGTTTGTCTGCTTGAGACTGTAATTATGGGTATCTGGACTGAAGGCCTGGTGCCAAAAAAAATTATAGAATAAGGCCTGAAAAAATATGATGAAAATTATAACGCACGAATACTCTTACTGAAGCATGTTTCAATCCTATGAAATGAATTGGTCATCCAAAAACAAGAACATTGGGATTGCGGATTGCAGAGTCATTGTAACAAAAAATGTATGGTACCTGTCGCCTGCGCATCAAGAACATCAAAGATGATATTAAAGACGAAAAAAACAGCGATAAAGTTGAAATGGTATGTACTTATACCATACTTTAATAGGTTAGGGGTACCTGGTCCGAACAAAAATATACTGATGTGCATAAGAAATGTGTTATAACTGATGTGGTCTCTTTTTTATAGCCCGAAAAAAACCAAGAACTATCAAGTGAAGCATTAGATGCTAATATTGGTAGTGTAGAAACTTCTAAGCTTTCTACCTATTTAAAAATAAGATTAGCACGAAATAAATGTTCTAAGGAAAAAGGAAAAAACTACTTAAGTGATGAATAAGAAGTTTTTGATGTAAATGACGATGGTACGGATGATATTGATGATGACGATAATATCACAATTTTACGAACTTTACGAGACGGTTATAATATAATAATAATACCAAACACCGGACTCATTAAATCAAAATAATAATTATTGTCAGACATTTATCTGATAAAGAAATTCAGCTGAATTTTTCTACTGCTACTCGCCATATCATAGTAGTATCAAAAAACCTTGCTTGAGTGAATCTTCTATCAGGTGATCCAAACTCTTAAAGCCATGCAACTTTAGAAACAGACGATGTAAATTCTATGATTACTCATCATCAGTCTAATAATTACACTCAATTTATGCTGGTCCAAACAAATATGTTCCTAAGAAATTTGGGAAAAATTGAATATATATGCAAAAGCGCTTACTTATGAAAAAAATTAAAATAGTTATATACATTATTTGCAATTAATTAACTAACAATATATTGTAGTTTTTTAAAGTTTGATAATTTACGACCGGTATACTGTGTTTTCTCGAGAAAGTTTTCGTCTGTCTAAAAGATAAAAATGTAAAAATATTTAAAAAATATAGAAAATTTAAAGTCAATCACAGCTGTTTCACAACGACCAATCCGAAAGTATAATGATTGTTTGGATCGTATATGTTATGTACAATCCAGCAGTTTCTTTTTAAGATGATGTTATACTTGCCATGTCCTAAGAAATATTGGTGATCAAGTATAACAAAATTCTGAAGCAAAATTATTAGAAAATATTCAGTATAATCAGTGGTCTACAACGGTAAGGACTCCATTAGAAACCTTAATATCTACTGTAGAAAAATATTTAAAAATTTAAAGTAACGGTTTACGTAAATTATTGCTACATTCTTCTTTAATCAATAGTCAAAGGAAATTATTAAATGATAAAAAAAATTTAATCATTAAAAATTTAATGTATTGTGATTTGTGATTTTTCTGATAATGACGACTTTATCCTTCAGAATTCAGTTTAAGGTGTATACTGGAAAAATGATCAAAATAAAATATTTAATGATTGTAAACTGATTCTGCTTCCTTCAAGAGGGAGCTTTGTATCGGTTACAAATTAGGTGGTCTTTAATTTGTCGGAAATGTTCTTCATAGGGTTAAAAATAGAAATAGATCGTTTCGTGCACAGTTATTATTAAAAAATTGTATCGTATCACTTAATTTATTCAAATATACGTCCTTTTCGAGATATATTATCAATTTACAATATTCTTATCAATATACAATTTCGAAAGTTCTTCTGTTTCTTCGATAGTAATATTTCTTCAATAAAAATGGAACTAAACAACGTAGAGAAATGATTTGAACTGAAAAAAAAAATTGTTACAATGCTATGTGGGGTATAACAATTTAAAAAATTGTATTAAAAAATTTTCATCCTAAATATACCTAAAAAACGCTTATTAGACATTAAAAATCGTTACAACTCTCACAGTAAGGTATAAAACGTACACTTTTCTCAAAGATTTTATAGGGATATAAGAATTAACATTTGAAGCTCTGTATCATCAAAATCTGTAGACGGGCTCCTAAGAGTAGAGTCATATGACTGATTTAAAAAAAAATGACATGCTTGATTTAATGCTAAATAAACAAAATAACATAGAAGGTAATCAAAAGGAAAAAATTAAGTAAATTTAATGATCGATAAAGTATACCTATTGACAGTAGTTATATTCAAAAATTAAGGACTATCCAAAAAGTTATAGGTTTCCAGTGAATAACGGGTAATCATCGTCATTTCATTGTATGATACTGCAACATACATGTCAATATCAAAGTCTACATCCAAGGCTTAAAACGTTTGTTTCTACATCCTTATAGTAGCTCAACAACAATTTCAAGTTTTATAGATTAGAAAGGAAGATATAATAATTTGTAATGTTTACAAATTTGTTTTGTACTGTTTGTTGATTAAAAATATTTTAATATAATTATTTAAGGTCGATGTATCCCAAAATTTAACGGTTATCAAAAATGTTATAATTCTCAGTCTCATATAATAAAATCAATGAAGATGTTAATGTTTGATACTGTCACAACCTTGAGGTATATTGTAGATTCTTTTTTCAGATATTTTTCCAATTTATTTATGCAAATATCGTGTCCACAAGAAATAAATACTCATTGTAATAAATAAACATTTTAATATCATTTGATTTAATGAGGTAAAAGTTAGGTTGTGAAACCATGCTTCTTATGGCACGCCTTGACTTCGGCGCTGGGGGCTAACGAAGAAAAACCGTGACGCTGGCCAAAATTTAATACAGGACCCCCTGATTTCAGAAAATCCATGTTGGAGGGGTCGAGTATTAAATTCTAGCCAGTGTGATTCCGGCAGGAATTAAATACAGGACCTCCTAAAATAAGAAAACCCATGTTGGAGAAGTCCGATATTAAATTTCGGCCAGTGTGATTCCGGCAGGAATTTAATACAGAACCCCCTGACATGAGAAAACCCATGTTGGAGGGATCGGATATTAAATTTTGGCCAGTGTGATACTAGCAGAAATTTAATACCGGATCCCCTAACATAAGAATACCCATTTTGGAATTGGAAATTTTGAAATTTCATCCCGCGTAACGCCGTGCTATATTTCGATCTTGTATGGTAGAAGTTATTAGTACGCTTGCGGAAAAGCTACTTGCAGGCGTCGTCATCTAGCAAGTGGAACGGAAACTTCGGTTAGCGCAGGCTGTTTGAGTAGCCACATATACTCGTTCAATGTTGCTGGCTGTGGCTCCATAGTACAGATGTTTCTATGCCCGTACGAAGACTAGCACAACTTAGATTTTACAGTATATCTTCATGGGATCAAATGAAAACATTTTTAATAAAATTTTTCTCGTGTAGAAAATAAGTACAGATATGCTCAATTTTTATGCCCAATTGTTATATGCCCAATATAAGAAATTTTAAAAAAATTACAGCACATCAAGAATATTCATATAAATGTGCACAGATTATTTTAACATGATAATTTCATGACAAATTAACTTTTATATAAAAAAAAAAACGCTGTATCTCGAAAGGAAAGCCAAATAAACCAAAAATAATAATTTGTAAAAGGTTCCTGATGGAGAAAACAATGTCGTCCACGTTAATAAAATAGTGATCAATACAATATTATAACTTTGAAAAATGCCGTTACTTCTGAACTTGAATATGTCTTTGCTACATGTATTATAGAAGCAGTATTTTTTTTACAAAACTAATTATTTATAAATTTACAAAAACAATCATTTCAAAAACAAGATTTTTTATATGATAAATTAAGAAACGTTTCCAAAAAGTAGAACTATTCATGTATTAAAAAATTATTTTACGAAATTGTCTAATATTTCAACAATTTTATGTTGTCACGATAGGGGATACCGTTTTAAAATTACAGTTGTACAAAGGATGATGAAATAATACACAGATATGTTTCATTTTAGGACTAAAAGATGTATTTAATCTAAAGATGAAAATAAAGTCAAAAATTCCAATCAGTTATACATTTTCTTTGATTTAAACAGTACAACGAGAATTTGTCAGTATCACACAACCCACATAGCACAGCACGTTTCTGAAATGATTCTCAAACTTTCAATTAATTGGAAATTTACAAACACTTCTTACAAGAGCTCAGAGACATTTTTGAAACGTCTTTAAAACCATAAAATGTCCGTTGCTATGCTCAACATAAGTTATATGATACATATTAGAAACGTTTCTGAAATGTTTCCAAAACGTAATTAAATTTCGTACAAATTTATGAAAAATAAATTATGTTTATTTTTTTAGCAATACCTGAATTCATAAATAATGACTGCAATAAAAGTAAAATTCTCAGAAAAAAAAACCGCCTGACTCCGGGATACGGACTAGTTCCGCTAGGATGAGAGGCGAGTATCTTATTCACTTGACCAGAGTGGACGAAATACCGTGTTCAAAAATTACATCACTATAAGATACAAAAACCAGTATTTCGGTTTTCCATCTTTACAACCGAATATTGGAAATACAAATGTGTGTGAAGACAATTTACTTACTCAGTTTTATCTAGGAACATTTTCATTTTTCACTAATAATATTTATTGTCTTACGTTCACTCTTGGTATTTAATGCGATGTTCACCTTCGTATTGAGTTTGCATTTAATAGAGATTTTATATGTAATGATTAGTTAGTACATCGTCGAATTAGAAAATTTTTTTAATGATTTATATTTGTATAAATGTAGTTGTAAGTACGGAAAACAAAAATAATGGTACTTGGACCTTATAAAAACTTGGTTTTGTACACTGCACGGAGAGAAAAATTATAGGGCTGTCCCATAGGTGCCTCTGGTAAAAGTCCACTAAAGCGGGCACCAGTGTTCACACTATGCAGTTGATGCCATGGCCTCATGTACACGATGAATGTGCAGCTTGCGCTATAGCCATGACTGTATAGTATAGCCGTGCGCGGATAAATCTCATGGAGGCATTGGATTTTTTCCATTGCCCTCTTGAGATTTGACAAGTAGGAGTGGGGGTCCCCCAAAAAATTTCTTTCTAGTATTCTCGATCTCTTTCGCAGCTCGCTCGCTAGTATACATATAAGTAGTGCGGGGCACAGGTAATAGGGACCACGTGTAGTGTCTGATTTGCTTAAAATGAAGAGAGTGGGGGGACTGGAGGGAGACTTCCACTCCTTTCTTCAATTCGAAACACAAAAGAGCAATGAAAAAAATCCTATGCCTCCATGAGATTGATCCGTGGCTATAGCGCAGGCTGCACACTCATCGTGTACATGAGGCCATGGCATCAACTGCATAGTACAAACACTGGAGCCCGCTTCAGTGGACTTTCATCAGAGGCACCTATGGGACGGCCATATAATTTTTCTCTCTGTGTGGGAAAAAGTTGGGCGAGAGTACTTCCTAAATTAGTACGAGCAGCACCACCAACAGTTCGCACTAATTTAGGAAGGACTCTTACCCAACTTTTTCCCAGCGCATATGAGAAATTTCGTCCACTCTGGCCAAGTTGATAAGATATGCTCGCTTTTCATCCAGGCGGACCCAGGTCATGTTCCCGGTACGACGATTTTTTTTTCTTTCTATTTTTAATTTTATTCAAATTGATAATATTTTTTATGAATTTAGGTATTGCTAAAATAATAACAATAATAATTCATTTTTTTCCTGACTTTGCACTAAATTTAGGTACATTTAAAAACATTCTGGAAACGTTTCTGAAACGTTTCGTATAAACATATGCTGAGCTTAGGACATTTTAAGGTTTGAAAGATGTTTCAGAAACGTTTTTGAGCTTTTGGGAGAAACGTTTTCATGTTTTAAATTAAACGTTTTAAAAACGTTTTGTGCTATATTGGAATCAATGATACTCATTCTCGTGGTAGTGTTAATTAAAGATAAAGTATAAACTGGTTGGAATTTTCGACTTAATTAGGTTTTCATCTTTACATTAGATAAATTGTATAGTCCACCAATGGCACTTATTTATGTGTTATTTAATCATCCTTTGTACGACCGTAAATTTTAAATGTAGCCCTGACAATGGCAATATGAGGTTGCCGAGATATTGGACGATATTTAAAGTAATTTTTTAATTATTACATAGTCCTACTCTTTGACCAAATTCTTCAATTTATTATGGATTCTTATGGACATTTTATTTGTAAACTTATGGTTTGCGAGATATGCGTGAACCGAGCTGATGTCAGGTTGCTACGTTTTTAATAGGTTGTAATTTGTTTTTACTCTTTATAAGCATAGCTTTTATCGGCAGACCAACGATTTCTTCGTTTTTGTTTTTTTTTTATTTTGATAGCTAAAAACTCTAGTTTTTAATTTTTCAAAAAGGATGTATCATTGTTATTATTACATTAGCTTGTGAAATTTTGTAAAATTTTACAAAATTTTTGTAAAGAGAATAACTGGCTTTTGTTTATTAAAATCAGACAATAATTAAATTTTTCTCATTACACAGAGTGTAAACATTTTATTCACACGAAATATTGATAAATGAATTAGAAAAAAATCTTAAAAATATCTACAATATACCTAAAGATTGTGACAGTATCGAACATTAATATGTTTATTGATTATATTTAATGAGACTAAGAAATATAGCATCTTTGATAACCGTCAAATTTTGGTATACATCTACCCTAAGGGATCAAATTAAAAATTTTCATCTAACAAATAGTAAAAACCAGCTTTCTAAACATTACATATTGTTGTATCACCCTTTATAATTTATGAAACTTGAAATTTTTGTTGAGCCACTACAATGATATAGAAACAAACGTTTCAAGCCTTGCATGTAGACTTTGATACTGACATGTATGTGGCAGTATTTTACAATGAAATGACGATGATTACCTATCATTAACTGAAAACCTTTTTGGGTAGTTATTAATTTTAGAATACAATGACATTCAACAGGTATACTTTATAGATCATTGAATTTACTTTATTTTTCCATTTCAATTACCTTCTATGTTATATTGTTTATTTATCATTAAATCAGGCATTTAATTTTTTTGAAAAATCAGTCATATCTCAGGATACCGTCGACAGATTTTGGTAATACAGAGCTCCAAATGTTAATTTTTACATCCCGATAAAATCTTTGAGAAAAGTTTACGTTTTATACCTTACTAAGGAAGTTATATCGATTTTTTATGTCCAATAAGCGATTTTCAGTTACATTTGGGGTGGAAAATTTTTCATCCAATTTTGAAATAGTTAAACACCATATAGCATTGTAATAATTTTATTTTTCAGTTCAAATCATTTCACTACGTTTTTTTGTTTCATTTTTATTGAAGAAATATTACTATCGAAGAAACTGAAAAACTTTCGAAATTTTACATTGATAAGATTGTTGTAAATTGATGATGTGTCTTGAAATAGACGAATGATTGAATAAATTGAGTGGAACGGTACAATTTTTTACTAATACCTGTGCGAAAAACGATGAAATAATTTTGAAATATGTTTAAAAACTATTGTAGTATGTTTAATAATTTTTTTAGGCACATATAATAGAGATTATTATGTAATATTTTATTGAGATCTTGTAAAAATATATTTTGAAAATTTTGATTATAAAATACAACTGAATACTCAAACAATGAAAGAAAAATTCTATTTTTCCAGAATAATGGGAAATCAATTTCGCTATTTTATTTCTAAAAAAATCATTATTTCATTTTATAAATAGTTCGATCTTATAAATTATACAAAAAAATATTTTCCTAACTTTATTTATTTCTTCTACGTCATGCACTTTAACTCATTCTGATAAGTTATTAATTTTTTTTCTCTTAAACAAAGTAGAAGTATAGTTGTTAAGGAAACTATTAGCTAATTTATTGGCAGCAGATTTTTACATGTCACGATAACTCTGAGGCTTCTTAGAAATAATTATATTAAAAATTTTCAAACGATTTCGTTGCAAATATGACACATGAGATTTCAAATTTGTTCTACTTCACCTAAATCATTTATATTCTAAATTCCGAGAATTCGCAAATTTTGTCCTAATACTGATTATCAAAAAAAATTGTGCGTCGATGTTTCAAGTGTTTTAATATACGTTACACATAATTTTATAAATTACTAGTACCCTTTTACACCAATTTTATCAAGCATGGAGTATCAGCATCAAAATAATTTAGAAAATATTTCTCATAAAGCATAACAATTGTACAAAATTGAGACTTTAAGGCAAGGTAATTGTAAAAGTATTTTTCGAAACACACATACCAATATTGTGCAAGTCAGTCTCGTTCGCTGTTTGAAAGTTGACAATATGACAAACAGATTTAGCTATGCAAATACGAATATCGAAAGTATCAACGACTGGCTGCCTGAAATATTCTTTAATAGCATGAATTCTTAGAGCTGATAAGTCTACTCCATGGAAGCACGTCTGATACCAAAAATTTGATTTATTGAACTGTTCCATGTAAAGGTTTTCATCCGTAAATGGAGCTATATGTAAATCGCCTCTGGATGGAAACATTCGTCCACCTGAAAATATTAAGCAATTTATATTTTGTAATAACCATATCAATATTGCAATAAATGTATGGAAATCTAGGAGAAATAAATCTGACAGTAAACATTTATTGTCGACAGTTTTTCAAAAAACTTTTAACGAATAATTCTTCAATTAACTTCATACTTATGATATTCATTCAAATGTTCTGATTGCTTAAGCACATGACAAGTGCTCATTTCCAATGATATTAACAAACTTTACATAACTACATTGCCTTAGCATTTTTTGTACCTTTCAAACATTTACCTTTTATTTTACGGAAATACAAATGTACTCAAAACACACACACACACACACATAAATACACACACGCACACACGCACACACACACACACACACACACACACACACACACACAACCACACACCAAACATCCATACATGGGTAACTTCAGCGAAACTTGCACCATTCGGGTATAAAATTTTTGATTTTTTAAAGTTAATTTTACTGAGCTATTGTACGTTATTTATCATCGTTGCCAAATTAGAAATATATCTTAATTAGTTTCCCATCTGCAATTATCTCACGAAATGTTTAAGTGATCACCCATATACTATTAAAAAATGCCTTCCCCATAAAAAAACTTTTTTTCTGTATTGTCAAGGCACAAATAAAGTTAAATCATCCTCAGCTGTTTTGCTTTAAAGTCAATAATTTTGAAGTGAAGTATTGTAAAAATATACGTATTTATGCAAACTTTCAAACTTTAAGAATTTTTTACTCAAAAATTACAGATTTTAGAGAAAAGTAGCAGAAAACATGTTTTTCCTTTTTTTTTCAATCCAACGTATACAAAAAAAAATGCGCGCGTAGGACGCGTGACAGATTCTGCGCATTATATTGTAATAAAAAATAGGCCAATGCATTTTTAAAAAAAAGCTTTTACAAATGTTATTTCTAAATTCAGAGTACTGTTCACGATATTCGCTCATTATAGAAATTTCTGAAACTTTGTGTAATAATTTCTTACACTGCTATAAATAAACTGTTTAAATTTTATAATGACTGCACCTACCATTTTACAGATGTAAAGTTTCAAAGTCGGACTCTTTAATATGGGAAGTATAGGGACACCTCTCGAAAAAGAGGGGTTTGTTATCGATGTAAAAAAATAGCTCTATGGATTATTTAAAAAAACTCTGATGTTATTTTTGATGCCTTTATGATTTAAATACCAAAATTTTAGATCATTAAGACGTGCCGTTTTTTAAATATCCTAATATTTATATAATTTGCTATGCTTTTAGTATATCTGTACAGTAATCAGGTTGTTCTTAACTTTTTAGATTTTATTGAAATTTCATATTTATTGTGGCATCTATTATTTTATTTATTAGTTATTTGGATATTTCAATTGCAATTAGCATAGGTAAACAATAATTGACGTGCAAAATATAAATTATTTATTAATTTATATTGGTTAGGAACAACTGCACGATAACAACTATACCTTAAATATAGGCTATATCAATCCAAACAAATCGATTTTTTCATCGTAAGTAAAATAAAATTTTTGACAATTTATTACAATCTTGTAACAATAGGAATCATAAATTTTTCGCGTTAACCTCGAATATCATGAAATTAATTTAAAACTATTATTAGTTTTTCGTCCAGTTAGCGATAAATAGTATCTTTGAAATAATTTTATTTTTTTTTTTGTAAATTTCTGTACCTAATAGTTAATAAATTAATCAGTTATTGTAGTAAAAGTGTACAAATGATATTAAGACAGTTGCACATTATGTACACAATTAGTTGACCATGTACCGAATGATTTTATAGCATGGTGGATAAGCTCATGTCCCGTAACCAGAAGGGCGCCGGTTATTTTCGGTGGTAAGTGTTTTTTTATTTTTTTTATTTTTTTTAATCGCCAGATTTTGCCAAGAAAATATGTCGCGCCGCCGTCACCGCAGTTGAAAATTTTTATTTTGGTCCCTATAATGGGAAAGCCAGAACGCGCCATAGGAAGCTTTGCTTCAAAAAATTTTTTTAATATCATAATTCAATTCTGCACTTACGAATTCATTAATTTAACAATACCGTACACATATACATACATCACAAGTTCTACGCTGGAATCGTGGGTTGGATCTTGTCACAGATACTTACCCACCATTAAAAAAATATAGTAACTTAGTGCAGAGCACAAAAAAAGCCATACACAATTTCATGCTTTTTATGAAAAATAGTGCGGTTACGGAACCGTCCGTCATCGAACTGACATTTCGTCTTTGAAGTTCATCTATTCAGAAACAAGATGTAGCCAAGTAGTGATTCGAACTGTAGACAATCGATTTTGGTACTTTTAGTAATTTTATCGAATGCATTTTATACTTGAAATTCCCAACAATAAAAGCCAGCGGCTTTAAGGGTTTGGAAAAATAATGTAAAACAATTACTAAATACTACTAAAGCCAATGCAAAAATTTTGGCTAAAATCATAGAATAAAAATTTAACAGCTCTTGATGATAGGATTTGTCGAAAGAGGAATTAGAACACATGTAAACTTTGAGCAAAAGGTCCATTGTTATAGATATTTAAATTAAAAGAGCGTTTGAATTACTTGTTACGCTTAGCATGACATTTTATCATAAAATTTTTGATTCATAGGTTACTTTACTTTAAAATCTGCGCACAAGACCGGGACACCAATAGTGCAAGTTTTGCTGGAATGATCCATATATGTAAGGATTTTTTTTCATAAACTGAGACAAAGAATTTTTGTCTTCCTCTAAACGTTAAGAATAGACAATACTTACAAAAAGCTTTAAGTTTTTCGGACTCATCGACACTTCTATCTTTGTCACTGACGGTCATGCAATCAGAAATATTCTTTTGTCTCCAAGTTCTTTCATTATGTCAATTAAAGATGAAACTATTTACACAAAGTCATCACAATTTTTAGATTTCACGTACAGATATTAAAATACTTTTGAATTTGTAAGGGGTGGTTAATCTTACTTTGGAAATTATAATTTAAAATTCGATATTATCTATAGCGTAGATGGCCCTATTATCGAGCTTATCTCTATGATCGAGGGCCTGAACTATAAATACAGAAATATGAATCATAGGCTATCCTATATTCACAAATTGTTTTTTTCCTTCAACTTCATTTAACAATGTAGCCTATCCAATTCTCAAATTTGGAATCACTGTTCACATTAACATTCAATACGTTATGCGAGTTTTACGAGTAAGCTTGCAAAAGTTTACGGCTAATTCCTAAACGAAATACTTAAGGAAATTCATATTTTACTATTGTTTATAAATGGACTGCATTTGATGCGTGTACGATGTAAATGTGATGGCGATATTAAAATGGGTGTAAATAACGTGTCAGACAATTTTTTTTAAGTTTTGTTTTCTTTTGTATTTATTAACTATAAAGTCGATAATAGATACCCTATAAGTACAGGTGCACTATTCTTAAAGTGTGCCTACTATCAAGGCCCTGCATTCAGTGCTAGAAGCCGTTACCTCACCTCAATTTTCTCGTCTGTAAAGATTTGTCTAGATTTGTATTTGGTGCGACAAATCGATGTGCGTGATTATTCATACAAACAAAACTCATTAATCTGCGTATATCACATGCATGTCTTAATATACATACAGTATAACAATGTAAATATTGGGCTTGAAGGGTCTCCATTATAGGGGCTCGATGGTAGATCCATGGCCTCTTTCATGGCTCGATAATAGAGCCTAGAGCTAGTTTTTTTATTTTATTAATAATAAATTTAATCATTGATTTTGTAACGATGAAAAATTTACACTTGTAGTAAATCATTTATAAAACTAATATTTACTAAAATTGCGATGAAATTATTC
This sequence comes from Copidosoma aretas, assembly GCA_030522625.1. Lineage (NCBI taxonomy): Eukaryota > Metazoa > Arthropoda > Insecta > Hymenoptera > Encyrtidae > Copidosoma > Copidosoma aretas. Next base: position 20,939 of record JAPYYV010000325.1, read on the forward strand.
AGCACATATTTAATATTACATAAGAATCCTGAAAATTCTTATAGGACCCTCGAAAATTGGGCCATTTACCCCTACTTAACATGATGACAAAAAAATGTTTGGGATAAAAAAATTCGCAATTTTTATTCAGTAATCATTTTTGTCCCATTACGAGTACAGTTGCTGGATAGCTCAGTCAAGGAAGCGAGATAACATTTTTTCGTTACAACGCAATACTTTTTATTGTAAAATAGTAAAAAAATGCGCTGTTTCTGATTTCCTTACCTACAGTCTAAAAGGTGGGGCTACAATTTTTAAATCAAGTATTGGTAAAAAATTGTTTTGTTTTTTACCTTTTCTAACTATCCCCTTCCGAGTGCATTTTTTGCCATGAGTACCTCGTGTGTTTTTTATACTCCATATGAAATTTTTTTTTTAGGTGCTGCTTGAAATAAAATGATTTTTTTTCTAAAATACCCTGAGACGTCAATTATTGCCTGATTCAGCTTATTGTAAGACTTTGACACAATACAATTAAGGTTATTTCTCAATATAACGGTATATTCCAAAAAAGTTATATTTCTTAGTCAAATAACATAATCATTGTCTTATTTTTTGTCATACTGTCAGATGTATGAGGTACATCGTAGATTTTTGTTGTTGTTGTATAAGATCGCACGGAAAGTAAGTGCCATGACTTTATTATTACTGATAATTAGTCTGTAATAAGAGACAAAATAAGTACATCCGTAATTGCGAAAATGGGGCTAGCATAACATTGATGCTTAGTATACTTTTTTTTATTTAATAAAACTTCATTTTCGTATATCCTAATTTTTATGCATGTATGTGGCCCATCAGGCGAGCTCGTATGGTCGCACAACGCTCCAACGAAAACAACGGCGGATCCCGCGCCAAGTCTTTTCAACGACAGGACCGCGCAGTGCTGGCACCTCCAGGCTACTCCCCCTTTCAGCGCTGCGGCCCACTGGAATAGCCAACTAGTGCGCTGAATTATTTTAGATTCGGCTCTTGCCCAGACTGCACGCGCTACGTTTCTCAGGCCGCATCTAGTATAGTATTTGATTGACCTAACTCAATACCTTACGCCAAGTTTTCTGTATCAATAAATTATAAGTAGTTTATACGTCAGCCTTTGTTATTGTGTTCACCTTGCCCTCTCGCCCTCCGTTTTCTCCGGGCTCAGATAGGCCCGTCGCTGGAATATCATATATATACACTATTATACTTCTGAATTACTGTTATCATGTATTATGACTTATGCCTACATGAAAACATAGATTCACCTGTCTGCTCGGTGAACGCTTTCGTCTAATTTTGGATAGCGTGTTCATTCACATATAATGTTGGTAATCATGTGCACTTGTATAATCTGTACTCGAGATGTCAGGAGCGTAAAAGCTTTATGTTTATGTATATGTTACCGGCGTATTGTATTTTAAGGCGTATTATGATATGCCTAAGTATATTGTATCTAGACAACACGTTTCCCGAACAATACAGTTTACCTACACATATTGTAATACGCCTGCTTTTATTTAGGCAGATTTTAACTATACGTCAATACTAAGAAAACACTGCTTGGTTAGTAAATGAAGCGGGGTTTCTTCGTTTTATTAATATATACATAGCCATTTTTCTCCCATTGGAATGTTTTCATTGTAACTGTCAATACGTTTTGTTATACTTCAGCCATTGAGTCTCTCAGTCGTGTCCATGGTGATAGTCATAATGATAATAATAATAACCTTTGATAAACATTTATGGAAGAAATACAAGAAAGACAAGCTGATCTTCGATCTGTTCTATTAACTAAAGATAAGTACGAACATTTGACTTCAAAAGTGATTTCTTTGAAAAATAGAACCTTGAAAAACTGCTAAGATGGTAATTGGTTAAGAACACATTGTGATACGATTTCTATGAGTATTTTTGATCGATCAAATTAGTTCCTTACAGTAAAGTGTTTCTTTTCTAGTATTATGAAGTAATAAATCACATAAACACTAAATCAAATCAAAAAACGTGTCCAGCATACAATCTCAATTGTAGTTTTAAGATGATCAGGCATTATTTAATTTTAATTTGATTTTCATTATACAGGTTTGATATTAAATTTTTTAGATCTATAACATGAAATTTTTTTTTACTGGTTCAGAAATAACAGAAGTCGATGTATCCAGTGCAGGATGGAACGGAAATTGTTTGATGTTATTTACACATAGAACTGTTTTTAGAACTCGACAATATACACAAAGCAATAGGTCATGGAGGCAGAGACATAATGCTGTTTAAGGTTCAGAAAATAGGGAATCGTCATAAAGGCGATGGTGTTTTCTCGCATGAATATTCGTGGCCAAGTCAATCTTGTAGATGTTTAATCCCCGCCAGACAATGATTTTAAATTTATTTGTGTTTACCAGGTACACATAACGAAATTCATCATATTAAAAGCATTGAAGACAGAACATGTTGTACAATTATTAGACATATTCACAATTTTCGGTGTTGCTTTTTTTCTGAAGACAGATAATGGCCGTGAATTTCGAAATATGATCATTAATAGCCTTCAAAGTATGTGGCCACAACTTAAAATAGTGCCCGGTAAGCCACGTCACTCAAAGTACCAAGGCAGTGTTAAAAGAGCAAATGGAGGCATCAAAAAAATGCCTTTCACTTGGATAAGTGATAACAAAACGCAAAGATGGAGCGAAAGGCTTCGTTTTGAAAAGTTTATAAGAAACAGAGCTTTTCATGGCAGAATAAAGCAACGTGCATACAAGGAAATGTTTAGCACATCGGCAAAAATAGATCTAGAAAATGCGTCACTGCCTAGTGAAATTTGGTACAAACTTAAAAGCGGAACTGATGTCGATAAAGTTGTCTCAGAAATGCGATTAAGTCCGTCCGATGAATCTGTACCTCGACCTAACGAGTCGACTTCGACTACACATCAACCACGCATAGTGGGACAAAACGGACGAAATTCAGTCTTTACTTCATTTTTTAATGGATCAAGATAGAACTTGATGGAAGTAAATAAAATAGCGTATACTTTTTAGTCCAACTGCTACCTTTTCGAAATTAAAAATGGCGGATCCAATATGTCGGCCAAAAATATTAAAATTTGGTAATTGTCCCAAATACATCATGAAAGGTTTTTTGGGTCACTGAATGCGGATCCTGATTAGTTTTGCAAAATTCGAAATGGCTTACCCAATATGGCAGCTAAAAAATATTAAAATTTAGCACCTGTCGTATAGTATGTCATGAGGGATTTTTGGGGTCGCTGATTGAAAAATCGTTATTAGTTTTGCAAAATTAAAAATTGGTAGATCCAATGTAGTGGCAAAAACTTTTGTAAATGTAATATTTAGCTTAAAAATCTGTTAATAAAAGTTTTGCCACTCATCACTGCAAATTTACTACTAAAATTTGACATCATTCATTTAATTTGTTGTACACAAACTTAATGGAATTAGACTTGGAGCATTAAAATCACATCATGGGTGTCTTTTGTTTGCTTCATTGAGACAAAACCTGAATTTCACGATTTATTGCGCCAATACTCTTTGGAAAAGGCCATATACATCCAATAAATACCTTACAGTTATTGTTTCATTCGATTTCCAAGACAATATAGCTAAAAAGTTGCAGCTACTATTTTCTCAGATTATAAGTATTAAGAAAACTTTAAGCATGATTTTAATTGACACTAAAGACTAACTCATAAAGAGAACATTTATTTAGGCATCCCATTATAAAAAAACATTTTATAATTATAATTTCAGGCCTATCCAAAACAATTTTTCGAAATATTTTTCATTTGTAAACAGTTTTTCAAGGAAGTACCCATTAAAAGTTTTCTGTAGATTTTGCACAATGAAATTGAAGGTGTTCCTTTCATACATCAAAGAAAAAGTGTTTCCAAAAAACCTTCCCGATTAATTTGTAATGATAGATTTGGTAAAAAGTTTTTTGTACATTACTTCTCTACAAATATATATTTGGAAGGGAAATTTTACGAAGAATTCAAAGAATATCGATTTTTATATTACTGTTACAGTAATACATAAAAAAATTTTTTTGTACTTTTCATCACAACTCGTTTACCGAGCAGACGGGTAAATCTATTGTTCCATGTATATCATTAATTGCTGTAGATATGCGCAAGTAATAAATTTTCGATTAAAACGGCCAAAAAACAAGTTTCCTTCCATTAAAAAAATAATACTAAACAAATCGGAACTCAACAAATCTTTTTTCTTCGACTTTTTATAGCGCATTTTTTTCCGAACATTTTTTTACATAAAATGCGAAGATTTTTTGCAAATCGCCGAAAAACCATTATGCCAACTCTATGCCGCAATAACTGCCGCAGTAGAAAACCAGGAAATGGAGCAATGCCATTGCCGCGGCCGCGGGCACTATCCTCACTTCGGAGCTGTCAGGCTGCTAGTGCATGGCGCGCATCCAACCGCAAGTTCACCGTGCGATTTCAAGTACTCATCACCTAGCGACTAAGTGAAAATATTTTGTCATCAAAAATATTCGTATTCAACTGTATTGTGTATAAGCTTGAACTAAATCAGGCAATAATTGACAGCTTGAAATTAAAAAAAAAAAAATTATCTAAGCTGCAGTAAGTCATAGAACATTTATTTAATTTTATTAATCTCTGGTTTTAAAAACAATTCTGCGTAAAAAAAGGATGAGGTACGATTAAAAACTAAAAATTGAAAATTTTTTTACGGCATGTCGACAAAGGTGTTGCCCAAAAAAAGATTGTTATAAAATAGATTTCAATCAGTACGATTCAAAAATTTTAACAGAATAGAAAACTTTAATAGTTTTTATTTTATTTTGTGGCTTGATTTTAGAAGGGTAAAACATTAACGAAGAAAAAGTGCATCATGCAAGTAACAGAAAAACAAAATTTCGATATTTTAAAGCAAAATATTTAAAACAAAATTATTATTTGTAAGGTAAATAACCGATCTTGCTTAATTATAGAGCACTGCTTTATATCGTTATAAGCAACAATTAATTGTATGTAAAAATTATTTCTTTGACTTTGAACAAGATTCGTTGATGAACAAAAACAGTTAGCAACATCTACCCAGCGCCATTTTTTAAACTATTATATGAGGAATAATGAACATGAACGGTACTTATGGCGATGAGTAAGTGCACTCAGGAGAAAATATTTCGAAAAATGTAAAAAATAATCCTTACTCTCACTAATTTTGAGATTAGAAAATTTAGCCTCAGCATGTAAGACAGTGGATAGCCAAATTTATAATCAGCGCGTATTTCTACTATTTCATCAACAATAATATTGGGCTGTAACATCAATGTACATTATTGATGGTGAAAGAGTCTAGCTCACTGAGATAAAATGATTGGAGGTTGTATCATATCCCGTGACAAAAAATGCAAAGAGATTATTAATATTGTAAACACCAAATATGATATAAAGGATGATATTTGAATAAGAGTTCTGAGAGTTTTATTATAATCAACAGAAAATTGTATGCGTCAAACGGTTTTGAAAAATTTGAATAGAGAGTGTCATTTCTAAAAATAATTTATGCTATCGTAAAAAATTTTTGGTCGAATATAATTAAATACTCATTACGAATAAATTTGAATCTCTGTATTTCTAAGGTTCAGATACCTCACGATTATCAACCTTACGTATCATATCAACTCGATGTCAAATTGTAGAGATTTAGAATGTCAGATCCAATAAAGAAGTCAATATTTTGAGAATTTACCAATCTTAGAATGTGAAAAATTCTTTTGTAATCTTATCTGATGTTTTACATACAAGTTTTTTTCGGGTTTTCTGCTTACAGAGTCTTACATTAGGTTTACGAGTGTAATTTGTGTCAGAGATAATCGGACTGCAAGAATTTCTGATTAAAAGAAACAGAAATTATATACTTTAAACATTTTGTGATAAAAATTGTGGGAGATTTTTTTAACCGACTCAACAGTTATTTCAAAAATTGTGTTATTGTGATTAATTTTTTTTTATTCTAACACTGGAAACTTAAAATAATTTGATTAAAACTTGACCAGTAAAGACTGTGCCGGATTTATTTTAGTTAATCCGAAATCAGAACCCAAGTGTAGAGCCAGATAAGTGTGTTGTAATGTACGTAAATTAATACAGTCTAGTCCCAGCGCACATACACATGTAAACAGCAACCACGGATTCTACGCGCAGCGTCAAGCGATACAGTCAGTAAAGCTCTAGCTTTTGTCTAAAGCTGTCACTCTCTAGTCATTAAGGTCACGATGTATGCTAGACAATCAGTTTGATTCTAAATATATATAATTATACTTTCAACACTACCTTTTATTATTCGCAACATAGTAGTAGAACGTTGTTCCTTTTTTTTCAGTTTTTCATGCGCTGCTCTGGCGGCCCGTAAAAAATAACTTAAGACAAAGTCTAGGTGAAAGTCTTGATCCAATAGAGGCATGTTGCAATGCAAGTAGATTAGTACCGTCATTGATTGTACGCGCAGCGCCAAGCGGTACAGTCAGTTAAGCTCTAGCTTTTGTAGTAAGCAGTCGCTCCCTAGTCGTCAAGGTCACTATGTATAGTATACAATAAGTTTTATTCTAAATATATATTATTATACTTCCAACACAACCTTTTATCATTCCCAACAGGTTACCACTAAGTAAAGCTTTTGATGATTGTCTCGTTCGCAGCCTGATTGAACATTCGCTGACTGGATTTAAGAGCTGGAGTAGCACAAGGCTGGTAGTACGGTGGTTCCGACTTATGGGGAAACGCTGCATATGAAAATAACTTTCTGAAGTCTACTTAGAATATATATTTTACTCAAATTAATCTACAATACTACAAAAGAACCTCAGTAGTTTTAGCGACACTGAGACAAAAGTGGTATGCCTGCTGTTCTGCACGGTCATATAACGTACTAATTAAGTGTAGAGTTTATGTTACAGGCAATTCATTAGCTGGCGACCCCTGGAGTACAAAAGAAGCTTACTGTAGTGCGTCAATTGTACTATACTCATCGATTAGCGTACAAGTTCGAGGAGTGATGCGGCTATAGCTCCACTTATTGCACCATGCTTTCCACGGTGAATTTCCAGATATCCGCATGTATAGTAGCTCAGTCGGACCCATAAGAGACAGAGTACGTTGCACTTTCCTCTCAGTCTGGGAGCCGGTTAGGGATGCAGAGACACATAGCTTTAATACAAAAACCTTGGATATAGACAGAATATCTGAGAGGTTTTGGCGCAAGTTGCTTGCAGGAAAAAGGAATAAAAATGCTACAGCATGCATATCCGTCAAAAGTATTCATAGTTTTGTGATACAAGTGCTGTGTTCCAGAGAATGTACGACCATTAAGGTAAAAAACGAGGACAGAGAAGGTTTGATTAAGACATAAGTCATCTCATTAGCCTACCTATCAAACGACAAGCAGGCATCCACTGCTATTGTAAGGAGATTCTGAGCTACAGCTGATGCAGAAACCTGGGTCTTATAATCAAGTGTGACTCCAGCGCTCATCATTAGGCTTGTGCAAGCATGTATATCAACTCCAAAAATAGTTAGCACAAATAGAAAAAAAGTTTTGAATCTTACTCTAGCAACCATGAGTATTATCAGGGACATTTATAAATGATAGTGGTCATTGATGTCAGATCATTAGACGATCACATTTAGTCTAGATTTCTAAAATCATAAGTTCAATCAATAAAAAAACTAGAGGAAATACATTAGTAAGGTGTTTACGAATGAAGCCCTTTATTTTAGAAGTGGACTGTATTTGAAGTGTATTGACAGATACAGTGGGGGAAGAAGAGACAGGAAAAGAAAATTGGCTCGTTCCTAGATATAACAGAACACGTTATTTTATTCGTCTTAAACAAGACACCTTGCACATTTATGTAGGCGTGCAAGAAAGCAAATGAAGGGTGCACTGATAGGCTGCACAGTAAACTTGAAACTAAACAACTTAAACATAATCATATAGGCTAATTCGCCATACATATTGTGATAAAACAGAGTGTAAAGAAAGAACGTAAATGCAAAGCACAAGAAGCTTCCATGGCACAGTATACAGACGCACTGAGCGACTTGACTCTACGAGCGAGTGATGCGGACTGACTGCAGGCTGCAGTATGCTACAGTGACTACATAGCGCAAGTGTAGGTAACGATCAGACTGGTAGCTCTACATCAATAGTAAACTTGCGCTATTGGTTGATTTCGGACATCTGATCTGGCCGCGAAAATATAATCTTTTTTATAACTAAAAAAATAAAAAAATAAGAATCTAATTATGAATTCAATGTAAATACATACATCATAAACATAGTCCCAGTCTTGATGGACATGATTTCATATGAATCAACATCAGCAAAAAAAATAAACAAAAATAATAATTTCCTTTTCAGCACTATTGGATTCTGTGGCACGCATACCACTTACAGTAGTGAAACACAATAGAATACAAATAAATGACAAGTAGATCTATAAAGTAACTATACGAAGGAATAAAATTGAAGTACAATTTCTGAATTTACCTTGTAATACATGAAAATCATGAACTATAGTGATAGACTCAAACTTTCTACTAACCATTATACTATTTAATTTTCGTAATCTAGAACATTATTTGATTTAAGTTCAGAGACCGTTCTCAAGAAAACTAATTTATGAATTGGTCGATCTAGGCAGGTAGTGCTTGTCTTAATTTGAACGACTCTAATTAGAGATTAAGGATCTTTAGTTACACTCAAGACCCTGCCCAAAGGCCATTTGCCAGGACTAGTGGCCTCATTTTTATGAGAACTAAATCTCCAACTTGTATTAAGTGTTGAGGAATTGACCACTTTAAACGTGATTGAAGACTAGTAAGATGCTCAGAAGACCACTTTTTCCAAAAACTTTGTGTAGTTTGAGTGATCAATTTCCAACGATTCAAGGGTGAGATTTTGTCTTGAGTTAAGTCTGGTTTGGGCACCAGATCGGAAGAGTGAAAAGTTAGAAAATGAGCAGGAGTTAGTACGTCAAGGCTAGATGGATCATCACATAGCGGTGACATTGGCCGAGAATTTGAACAGGCTTCAATACGACACAGGAGAGTGGGATACTTAACGAAGGTAAGCTTCTGCTGACCAAAAACGCGCCTTAAGTGATATTTGGATGATGTAACTGCTGATTTCCACAACCTCTGGAATGGGGAGCTGTAGGAGGGTTAAAATGCCACTACGTCCCTAGAGTAGACAGTTCTGCGGACAACGGCTGAGTACTCTTAAACGACCGTAGTGAGTTTCGTGATTCAAGATTAGCAACAACGAAATTTCTGCCCTGGTCACTGTAAAGATCAAAATAGTGCCCACGACGAGCGGAAACTCTATGGAAGGCAGCGATGAAAGCCTCTGAGGTATAATCCTCAACTATCTCTAAATGGAGAGCACGTATTACTATACAAACAAATATAGACATATACCCTCTGAAATGCCTTTTCCTCTGGTTTTAGACAACCTTACATGGACTGGCCTTGCATAGTCAACACCAGTTTTCTTAAATAAAGGGCAGGGTTAGACACGAGAGCTTAGTAACTCGCCCATGAGTTGAGTCTATGAACTCGCTTTGTACCGACGACCCTGTATACAGTGATTTATCTCAGACCTAACGATTTGTCGTCCCTTCAATGTCTAAAAACTTTACCTTAACGTAGCGAGTGTCAACTAAGTGTCTCCATGCAAAGTTACTGTATGGTGATAATCCACTAGCAAGAAGGTGATGTTATCCTTACCAAATAAAACAAGAGGATGTTTAGCATCATAAGACCAGAGTTAATTATTTATGCGTCTTCCAACTCTTATAAGACTGTTGGCGAGAATTGGAGCCAACAAATGTAGTCACGTAGAAGGTGGAAGAGGCAATTGCTTTTCTACAAAGAGTTCAAGATTTTTTTGAGGTATGGTGAATTCTTCTTAAAAGTGGACCTGTTGATGTAGGTATATCAGAAAGAGAAAGGCGTTCTTTAACTTTCCTAGACTTAGCACAGAATAATTTGATAAAGGGTCTTACCTACATCGAAAAAGGGTGATCTAACCTGTAAAGGGGGTCTAGTAATACCAAGAGTATGAAACTCATTTAACTCCGAAGTACCCTGAGTCTTGAGAACAATTTTATTATAGCAACGATAAAATAGTCGTAGGCAATAGGCTGCAACCCTGACAAGACGTTCTCACTTTAAACTATCACAACAAAGAACTTTCAAAAATGTACCCGTCTCCCGTGAAATGTGAGAGTAAGTATTCACATGAACCTTAACCCTATTTTTTTGTTGGGCACCTGTCAATTATCTCGAAAATTGGATAACTATGGTTATATTCATGTAAAAGTGCAGGCCCTTCAAACCACATCTTATATTCAACCAGCTGTTTTGGTAGTACCCCACGTGATGCGATGTCAGCAGGATTTTACTTCGATGTTACATAGTGCCAGGTGGCTTTGGGTACCAAAGTAAAAGTGTCAGAGCATCTATTGGCAATAAAGACAGGCCAACGGGAGGTGAATGAATTGAGCCAACACAACACATTTCTCGAATCCGTCCATTAATGCAAAGGAAAATCGTTGAGGGTCATTATCTCACAGAAACGTTTAACAAGTTTAGCTAATAGCGGAGCTGCACATAATTCCAATCGAGGAATGCTCAAAACCTTAATTGGAGCCACCTTAGTTTTTGAACTTTGCGAAAAATGAATACAGCGTCATTCTCGATTACTCTAAGATAAAAGACAGCTGCATACACATTCTTTAAAGTGTCTGCGTAGCAATGTAACTCAATTTTATCATTTGATGAAGAGTAATAATTCCAACGAGGTATCGTTAGCTGATTCAATTCTATTAATTCGCTCAGCCATCATACGCAGGTCTTCTGCACATTGAAAGGCAAATTAGATACCAGTAAATTTTTAAAATCTCCAGACACAGAAATAAAATTTTACCCGAAACAATAGTGGAAGATACCCAGCCTAACAGGACATAAACTATAGCAAGTTGAAACAAAAGAGTACGATTAGTCCATTGAGCATGTCACCCTTACAGGAGCTATATGAAATTGAAAAACATCTGCGGCAGGATCCTAGCTCAGTCCTAGCACAAAAATTTTCTCAACCCCTTCTTCAATAGATTTAAGGTCAATAGCCAGTAAATCTGAGGGCCAGTCTGTGAACAGACTTGGGGTATTCAACGCGCATTGACTTAAGGGAAAATTTCCTTTTTTTAACGACTCAAATTCCTCGTTACACTTTGTTTTAGCTTCACCTTCAGAGTGACCTCCTGATAGATAATCCCCCGCAGAAAAATGCTTTAGTATGATTTTAGAAGCTATGGGATAAGAAACAGAGTGATTAACCGCCAACTGGTGAAAGACACGAGTTGCAAGAAACGGAGAACTAGCTAGACCATAAGTCATCGTTATGAGCAAAAAGGTTATTAATGGTGAAGATCCATTCTCTGATAATATAATATTGCCTGGAATTTTTGAACACCAGGATAGACTGAGATTTGTCGAAACATCTTCTCCACATCTGAAGTAAGAACAAACTGGTAGTATCGCCATTTAATCACGATATCAAATAGATTGGCTACTAGGTTTTTTTTAGTATGTAAAAAATAAATTCCAGATGAACCGCCTAGAGAACGAGCGGAGCCGTTAAATACTACTTGCAATTTGGTGGTGGTGCTAGTTTTCTTCATTACTCCATGATGTGGCGAAAAAGTAAACCGTCTTATCAGAGTTTTCAACTGGCCTTATATGTTCAAGCTCTAAATATTAATTCATAAATTTAATGTAGGCTTTTTGTAGTTTGAGGTTACTGTTAAACCTTCGCTCCAAGTGCTTCAAGATATTGAGAGCTACTTGATAGGACCTTACGTCATGATCTTCAAGTAATTTGGGATCATGTTCAAAAAGCAAACGTACTACGTAACGTCCTAATGTATCTCTGTAAAAGGTATTTCAAAAGAAAGTTTCGCAGGATATTTCTGATGGGTTCAAAGTCGGAGTAATAGAAAGACGCTCCTTTACTTTCCAAAACCTTTGAACCGGATCATCTAAACAATTGGATACAGTGCAGATCAATACAAATGACCTGTTCGTTTGGGATCTGATATTAACCAACCTAATTCAGACGAAATAGCGATGAGTTGATCAACCGCACCCTTACGTACAGAACCCTTTAGTATAGCAGCATAAACCGAAGCATCTAATAGCATAACAATTTTATCGAATGTGAAGATATCAGGATCAGCTACATTTAGATCACAAAATAGATGCATATTTAAATCACTACTACCAGCAGGGGGCATATATGCAGATATTTTTGGTACAACTAGAGCTTTGAGTTTATAGCTAAGGTCAGATTCAAAGAATAGTCTTATGGTGACAGTAACAGACGACCGCGATCCAATCGACAACTGACCTCTAACACCTGATAAGGATGTATTTAAAGCCCCTTAGTTGAACTGCAATAAATTTACAAGGGATTTAGAAATCAAGGAGCTCTGAGAACACTGATCAACCAAGACCCTAATCGAAACCCTTGAGCTGTCAGAACCAGTAACATATATCCGAGCTGTTGGAAGTAAGACGGTTGATATTTAAATTTCTCACAAGAATTTAATGAATGTTATTGATGGCAATGATAACACTGTTAAGGTTTTTCAACGGTGGTATGATGCAGATTATCAGATTTACCCGGGTAAGTCCAGGAATAAGTTGCAGAATGAGTACGTTGGGAAAAATTTTCTCCGCTTCGTTAGGTAAAAGCCTCAAGAGTAAGGATTTGAACTGAAAGAAAATCGCGTAATTGTTGTAATCTAGGTGGGCTATTAGAGCTACCGAGGTGCTTATGCCAATGTCTATTCGTTTGATGATCAAACTTACTCACGGTAAAAGTAATAAAAAAAGTCAGCATCACTAACTGAACGACCAAGAAAAACTAAAGAATCCAACGAACTTAACATTTCCTTAAAATTTCTTTTAACCTTAACGTACGACCCATTTTCCATAGAATGGCAATTAATTATCGTTGAAGAGTAGGAAGCAACTAATCTACGATGATTATCATAAGTCAAAAGTGCTTCCCAAGCTTGATTATAATTATCCTCGGTTTAGGGTATAGTCCTCATCAGATCAGACGCCGCCCCTTTAAGATGAGTTCTCAGATGTTGGTACTTGATTATAGGAGGAATTTCTGGTTTACGATGGACAAGTGTGCGAAAGACATTCCTAAAAGCTTCTCAATCTTTAAATTTACCAGAAAAGTAGGGTATATTATTAGATGGCAACAAGAAGACATTGTAGAATGCTATCATAGAATCAGTATTAGAACCTAGGGCAAAGTCAGATTGGGACCTCGCTTCTAAGGACAACAGATAAGCATCAAAATCACCAGACAAAGAATAAAACAAGTCTTCTACTACATGAAATATGTTTCGTTAAATAGACATGTTTAAAATTCATGAACTTAGATTCTACAGCTGCAAGGTAATTGGTCTTAAAATTTCCAAAATTAACCTTGAGCTACTACAGCCTAGATCTTGTCTGCCCTATGGTCGTCTTTTGCTGAACTAATTTTTTGAAATTCAAGAAATAATTTATGATCTTGTGATATATAGATGTTTGCTGTTCGTAAAAATAATCCATATTGAAGCAGAATTATAATTACTGATCTACACAATTAGGATGAATTAATAGGATAGAGCTAAGGTTCAGCTAACAAATCAAATTAATAAAACAAGCAGTGCCTACCTAGTGGTTTAAAAGAATTAAAGGCAAACTTAAAATGTTTCTGAACCTGTGACAAATCAACTGTTATTATGTTTATCAATAAAATATTCCAAATTGTAAAAAATCTAAAGAAAAATTTGTCATCAGAAAACTTCCTAATGATTAAATCGATGTTATCAACAAAAAATAAACTTACATGTACAATCAAGTAAGTAAATGCTAACTAAGTTTTCATACTAGTATATTACGCACCTAGGCCGGTAAAGTAAAGAAAGTCTCAGATCGTCTGTGTATTATCGACCGAGGCGAAGCGTAGGACAATAAACAGACGATCTGAGGCTTCCTTTCTTACAGCTGTGGTGCGTATACGATTTTTCGTACCTCAGTGGCCGTAAAACGATTGCTTCGGTCCGCGTAGCGGACGTACATTGATTGTATGACAAAAAATCCAAACCGAAAAGTCCAAACGAAAAAGTCCAGACTGAAAAGTCAAAAGCATGTTAAGTCCATATCAAATATACCCAAAG
>JAPYYV010000326.1:0-39699 GCA_030522625.1 Copidosoma aretas
GAAAAAAAAAAAAAAAAAAAAAATAAGAAAAAAAAAAAAAAAAAAAAAAAACGAGAAAAATCCCTCCCCCCGAGCGTTCACCCCCTGCGCGTGCACACGTTCATACGAGCCCAACCCTCTCCGTACAACCTTTTATGCCGCCACAGCCGAACACCTCAATGAGCTCTGCGCAGAGCGCGCGCGTGTTCCCCCCCGTAAATTAACATAATAACAACGAAAGGGGCCACGCGTCGGCTGCTGCCGAGGAGCGGCGCGGAGGGGGACCCGAGAGCAGCCGGCACGCGACTACTTACTCTTCTCCCCCCCCGGATGGGCTACTGCGGAGATCTCTCGGCACATGTACTGCAGCGTCCTTTGTGCGCGCGAGCAATGGGGGGGGAGGGGGGTATAACTCGTTTTGATGACGATGATGATGATTCGCAGCCGAAGGGGCCGAGGAGAAAAGGTTTTTTCGCAACGCCCGGCCGAGCTGCTAATTTGAATTCAGCCGATGCCCGCTAGACATTTGTAAAACCCTGCTCCTCCCTACGGCTTTCACCCCCCCACCCCCCCCCGTTGCTCGCAGCGATGGTCTTCTTTCTCTTCTCATTTAAATATATTTTTCATTTCTCTCCGGCGATTTTTAAAATCTGTTTTGAATTCCGCGATTCGCACGAGGGCTTCTCGGAATCCATGAATTTATAACGCTTCGAAATAACGCCCGAGAATAAACCGCAATTTCCGCTCGAATGACCGATATCCAGTTGCGAATTCGCCCTCTCCCCGGGGAGCGAGAGAGTCGTCGCGCTGACGATAACCGAATCAATCCGTTTTATTTGCCGCCGTCGTCGAGTTTGTTTTGCAGCACAGTGTTCTGTGTCAATGTTGATACACGACTCGAGAAGGAAAAAAACAACAGTAGGGCGTCTCTTCGCTGCGACAAAGGTGATTAAATTTTCCCTCGGATCGCCGCTCGCTCGTAAGAGAATCGTCAACATTTCACGTGACGTTAAAACCAGCTTTATCCGTCCGCGAAAAGTGTGCGACACGCGAACAACGCATAGGGAGCGAGTACGCACAGAGGGGCAGGATACAGGGGGGAGAAAAGCGTACTATTATATGTTCGACTCGAACAATAAAAGCCAGCGGGGCGCTCTCGTGCGGGGAGACGGTGAGATCGCACGGCCGGGCGAAGACAAAGAGCTGAAAGGAAGGACAGCCATTTTCTGCGCCCAGCCCCGACAGATGTCCATATTTTTTGCACCTTTCGTTCGGGGACGATGAACATTGGATGGTTCTTACCGCGGGGGTTGCGGAAGGTCAATTTGCCCGTGCGGCTCGATTAATTTGCTTCGCGAGCCGTGGTTTGTCTCTTACAATGAGTGAATCGAGCTTTTATTCTTACTCGCATGCCGTGATCAAAATATTTCGGAATAAGCCTCGTCGTAGCTCACTTAATCCGGACGATAAAGCTCTAATAATAACGCCGGCAGATGTACAAACAGTAGTGCTCTCGCATCGACGAACGGCTCGATATTTTTCACTCGCGCAAATCCGAGCTGAGCCGACAGTTTTTCCTTCTTCCTTTAATCGGTCTCGATCGGAGGGGGAGGGGGGAAGAGCATCGAGAATATTTCTCGGGACTTTTTCAGGCAGTGGAATAAAAACAAGAGGCGAGAGATTAGTCGTGCTCGATTTCCGTGCGGTGCAACGGGGGAGCTGTATCTTTTTTATATTTTCTTTTCGCATCTGAATAATCGAGGGACATTTGTACTTGCTGCAAAAAGACAAATCAGGTCGTATGAATAATAATCCACGTGAAATTTCGTTCTGCAATTATGTGGAGTATTTAATTGTTTGCGATCGGTCATGGCCTTGACGTTTATCGTATAAGAATAATTGAGCTTACTGGGAGAAGTAGTCGGGTTCAGGTCATGGGTTTGATGTTTAGATTTATGCTCTCGTGTCAAAATATAAAAGAAACCACAGTACTCGACACATTTTATTTTTTCAAAATTCTGACCGATAATCGAAGTTGTCACAATATACATGAATCGAATAAACTGTTAGCGCTTTTACCTTCATGTTCTTTCGAGGCTCAGATTAAAGCTGAAATGATATTGCGGAGATGAAAGCTCAATTCAGATTTTTCCATTTAAAATAATGTATCATGACAAAAAATGTACACAGTTTTAGAATACGAAACCTTCGGAGCCCATTTCCTGATCATCCCGTAATTATTCCAGACTATTATTCTAAACTTTCTTGAATATAACTTACAAAATGTCCTCCAGATATTTTTATCTTTTTTGAACAATAAAATTAAAAAAAAATAAGAAAGAAAAATATTGACTTAATCTTAATACGCACAAAAAAAGACCAAAGATCTCAGCCATAACTGATCGGAAATATAACAAAGCCTCGAGGCAATTAACTTGAGATTGCGAAAACTCTTTTTCCGTAACACCCACGTGGTTCGTGATCTGCGTTCGAAATAGAGTTGTATTATAACTGTGCCCTTGAGGTAATGAGGCACGCTACTGTATATATGTATGTCCGTTTACTTATGTTTGAGGGTCGCTCGCTCGCTCGAGGGCAAAAGGAAAGACGAGTGGAGAGCTTTAAGAGATGATCTGTTTGATCTCGCGGAGATGGCTCTTATATTATGTCGTCGCTTCCTTAACGTGATATTGATGCAATTTTTTTTTAAGTATTACATAAAAGATGACTGATCTTGTTCTACTTTTATTTTTAGTGTATTTTTATTTTCAATATATTCAAGCTATCCTTGATTAATAGTTTCTCTGGTATGAGTGTTTAGAAAATTAATGGCGAGATAATTTGAGTTGCTTCGAACAACGGGCTGATAGTTAAATTTATCAGCGACATTTCAGATCATTGAATATCAGGGGCGCTGAAATTAATGCTTCCTATATTGTTGCTGATAGATAAATTGAAATATTTTCCTCTCAATATTCCTTTCTACATTATCTACATTTTCAATTACTATTATTCAAATTTTTATTTAGTTAAAGATTTGATCAATTTATACAGTATACTTTAGACATTATTAAGCTTTGTCACTTTTAAATCACATAATATTTAATCAAAAGAAAAAAATTAACATCTAAAAGGTTGAACAAACTGTTCTCAAATCTTCTCTTTCTATACTCGACGAATAAGCCCCTGATCACTTTCAAAGATCGCAGATAGGAGATTAGCCTGAGCCCCAGTTTATTCCAATTGAATATGAACAGTGGAGGGAGGGGGGGAGGCGAAGGAGTATCTAGACTTAAAATTAATGCCATGCCGGCTGTTATCCATTGGCTGGGGATTAAAATTCATTTCGTCGAGCTTTGATCGCAATTTCGGCATGTCCTCCCCTGATGCTTTCTCAAGAGCCGTACTGCATATAATCGACCCCACGTAAATTCGTTAGCAAAGTTTGCTGTATGTAATATGTTTGTACCCTAGTTGCCGCCAGATCTGCCCTTTGGCGGCCTCGAGAAGTTCGTATTGCTAACAGTGTGCAATTTTGAATAAATTGACGACGGTCGAACCAACAAATAGTTTTACACGACTAATAAAACGTTATGATTAAACATTTCTTCATCGAGTTAATTTTCAGCGGATGGAGTTGTTTTATCTTTTGAAAATACGAATACGAATTTATAAATGATTCAATGGTGGCTTGATTTTTCATTTATATAATGGTGCATGAGTGAGAGAGGCGATACGGTAGGTCGTTCCGCCGATTAATTTCAAAATTTCCGGACCGTTTTGCACTGGTCTTCTGATTTCGCTCTGATAGTGCTACTGCCGCGTTGTAATCCACGAAATTTGCACTTTCCATCTCCTCCATTTCCGGTCCGCCTGCCGATTGGTTGCGTTAATCTCTCATCCCATGCTATACTATAACTAATTTAGCTGTACAAGCTTAGCATACGAGAAATTCCGCGAAAAAGACATCTTCAGGTTCAAGAAAAAGTTCAAACTTATTCATCAAGTACATCTTTCACTCCACTTTTTTTTCTTTTACCGGGCCAAGAATACCTTGTTGAAAATTTTTTATTTAGTTGAAGCTGAGGCCCAGCAGAAAAACAAGAATATTTACAGAGACGTGCCTCGTCGAAAAATCTAAATTATCACTGTGCATTCAAGATACTTTTTTTTTCTATCACTCACAATTATTTTAAAAGGTACAATTTATACTTGATTTGTGATCCAGAAATTCATCTCCTCTTTAAACTGTCTTTTACAATTACATCATTGTATACGTGAATTCCATAAAACGCAAATACTGAGTACCAGATTACGATATAATTTAATATTCAAGAAGGTTTGGAGTCAATGTTTCAATAGCAACTTAAATAGTTATTTGTATAATACTTAGATATTGTTTTAATTATTCAACAAAACACTTTTTTTAAATGCTGTTAAAATATTAGCATGAAGTATCAATTTAGTGTCTTTATATTTGCGTTTTATGAAATTCACTCGAATATTATTGATGTACAACTAATACATGAAATTTTGTCAGTAAGTTCAATCAACGTTCGAAAAAAATCGATCATTCAATCCTCTTATGAAATATAAATCCATCATATTTAGTAATGTACTCATTTAATATTATGATTGAGAGGATGTTGCAGGGGGTATTCATGTATTAATTTATGTTGATGGAACGTGAATTTACACACAACAGTTATTAAGCCAGATACATCAACGTTACTTAATACATCCAATATTGCAGTTATTAACGCAACGGCAATTCAATTTCAGGTGCTCATAACAAATTCACCGCTCGCATTTGTACAGCCGGGGAACATAATATATGTACAAATCACGCGTAACATCCATCAGTCAAATAAACCACGTCGCACTCAGCGTACTTTGAACGAATAATAATTCCAAAGTAAATAATTTTCTCTCCTTTCCAAATTGACACCCCTACCCGTGTCCTCTCATTGATATCGTACAAATTTTCCGAGACAAATCCGAATCTCAGTTCGCCTTTGTTTATCTTGGCGCTGAACTTGGCGAGCAATTACTCGCGCGAACCCCTAACGGCGCGGCTTCGCTGGATTTCGAAGTTATAGAGGAGGATGAAACTCTCGAAAGTCGAATCTTATGGTCGCCGAGGAGGACGTCCAACTTGCGGATGCCCGGGTGTTAATGCTCTTATGTTCGTGAGTTACTTTACACGATTTAATCAATTTGCTGGTTGCGCTCGAGATCGGCAACTCCTGTACAAAGTGTTGAAATAATAAACATACATTAATACATTTGAATAGTGACAATATTAATGATGATGATGAAGATTTATTTGAATTAAACATTGTAAGTTATAAACTATTTATGACTCCAAGATATACCTATAATCACCGATTCGCGCAATCTCAACCGAATAATCGCCTTTGAAACAAACATAAAAATAATTCAAGGCTGTCGTGAAAAATGAATGGAAAAACCAATCGTACGCAGAGAGAGAGAGAAAAGGCATTATGATTTCACGAAACGAAAACGCGTGGGCAAAAGAGCAGAAGAATCACAGTAGTGTGGATATATACACGTATGCATGCATGACACGCGCAAATGTATACGCATTCGTAGAGAAACGTCCTTGTATACGTATAATACAGAAAGAGAGGGAGAGAGAGAGAGAGAGAGAGAGAGAGAGAGAGAGAGAGAGAGAGAGAGAGACTTGCATCCTAAATTACCTTCGGCGGGTTTCCATAGAAACGCATCCCGAAGCCCCGGGCCGAGTGTGCGCACATTCACGTGTGCGGGAGCGCGAGCGCGTGTATACATATACAACATGCCGACCGTGTCAAAGCTGCGAAGAGATGGACGACAGACGAGGGCGCATGAGCGAGGGCGCGTATACGCGGAGCCCTTTGTCTCCGTCGACCCGTGGCTCGTCTGGTCGGCGACGAGACGAGGACTTTCTCGCGATTTTTCGCTCCCTGGACTGCCATCGTAGTATAGAGCCTGTAATAAGGAGTAACGATTTTTTTTTTTTTCCATATTAAGTTTCCAGCTTCGACAAAAATACTTTTGCCGCTGAAGAGAAAAGTACAGGCTGTGATCACTGGGGTAACTGTTCTTATTTATATTTGATTTAAATCGAATTTACAGTACTTCAACAGCGTAAAGAGCGTGTAGTTAGCCCTTGGAAAAATAAGTATCCACGAATGTAGTTTTCTTTGAAATAAAAAAATAATCGGAAAGTAGGGACAGTTACCTTACTTTGTTCAACAAGAAAACTTTTATTTTATCAGTATCAAAGAACGAATGTCCTTACCAACATAATCCAGCCGCAGACCAATGTACCCTATTGAGTCCGTTGCACGATACATTGAATCCCTTTTACCTTTTATAGTTTACGGGACTTCCTCTGTTCCATTACTCAATCGAGGATAAGCCGAGGATCGCAATAAAGCAGTGATGCTGGAACTGCTCGCTCGGACGAAAGGGGAAGTAAGACGAAACTGCTTCCGGGCCATTTGGGTCTGCAATAGGTTGTACATAAAAGTTAACAAATAGGTCGAAATCCTTCTCGAAGCACGAAAAATAATAATACGAAAAATTCAGTGGATACACAAGTCCATTCGTTACTTTGGTAAGGCATTTGTTACTTTCTGACTGCCGTCGCCATTGGCCGCGTTAGGACCTAAATATTGGTCATCCGTTGGATTTTTTTATCTTGCACAAAAAGTCATCTGACGTAATGAAGCAGCAACAATTTTATAAAAATCTCTGGAGGGTAGACATGCCTTTTTATCGGATAATGGAGCACCGATGTCCTGCGTTGAAAAACCAAAGTTTTTCTTTCAAGCATCATTTGTCTTGTAACATACTATAGTTATTTCAAGGGTAAGGAAGAAGAACAATAGCGCTTAGCTAACAAACTAGGACAGGAAAGTAGGTAGGGATCCAGTTTCCTTTCTCTCGCCAGAGGATCAGCAGATAACGAGATGGGAGTGTGCTTCTGAAACGAGAACTTGATTGAAAGATAAGCTCGTGATCCAATTAGGTGAATCATCGATTTCAACTTTTTTTCTCCTTACCCATTGTTTCCATTGTACGAAAAATACGTACGTTGAAAATTTCTGACAGCCAATTTTTCGTAGGAAATCAAATATCTGATGGAGTGCAGTTTGCTCGAGATACCAGTAGATGATGTTTACCACTGCAAAGTACAGCTACTACTCCAACGAACCGCCAAAGTCCTGGTTCGCTCAAATGCGGGGTTTTTGTTGTTGTTATTTCGTCATTGGATTTCCTTAGCAACAAACTTCATGCACCCTCGATCGTGTGACTGCGTACATTTATCAAACATTCAATGCAATGGTTGTACATTGTACTGAGCATTACGCTCGTGCACTCCATATAAGTATACCTGCATATTTAATCTCCTTATATAATGTAATTCTTTTTCTTTTTTTTTTTCAAATCAATGTTTAATTTTGTTGGATTTATGAGAATGAAAGATTTTTTTTTAGATACATGCATAAGGGATCGAAAGTTTGCCATAAATGTATATTTTCTTTGTTACAATAAGCTTTTTGAATATGCAAGTAATGATAGTGTATTCTATAAACGCACCACAACTAAGTATACGCATATACATTTCTAGGATCGGAGGTCAGTGCTCGAACGCGTCAGAGATTTGCTGCTGAACGTACCATACGTCCAACATACATTATATATAAGGATTTATGCAAGAAACTTGCATGAAAGCTTATTCGTCTTTCGCATATGATGATATATAATGCTATAGTACACGATACTATAGGATAATTCAAGATTTCATCCGCGTATGTTTCCGCGTAAAATACAACGTATCAATATTTATTTCAACATAACCAGTAATTTTATTTATATTAATCCGGGGCCAAAATTTACAAACAATCAAAAATTTATATCATAATTCGATAATATATATGAGAAAAAAAAACACAAATTTTATGTATGTAATATAGATAACGCTTGTAAGAATAAAAATTTTCACTCTAAATGTTATATAAATAATCAGGAGTGTGCAAAAATTTAATGTATCGTCTCTAAGCCAAGATCAGTAGTAATTTAATAGATCATTGAATTGGAAATATTTAGACTTTTGAATAACATAAAATTTAACTGAGTTTAAAATTCTTGAGATATTTATTGTGAATTATTGTACACCAGTATTCAGAATATTTTTCTTTTTTCGACCAACTTTAATTTAACAGTATGTTTTGTCAATGGATTACAAATAATCTATATAATTGTGCATAAAGACATTTTCTGGTACTCTCAGGTCGATCAAGCGATGAGATGAAAGTACTTAACTCACCACTTGATTAATGTTTCAGAAATGTTTATGGTATTTCTTGTGTTGGCTATGAGTAATTTTGAAGATATCGATTCTCAGACTGAAAAACGATAGGTACATAGTGTTTTTGTGTGTCTGACCATATCGTTTATCTGTTCTACTGCTGATTATTCTTCAGTTTATAACAAGAGAAATAATGTTCAAAATTAAAAAAAATTCAATCATTCTAAAGGATAATGAAAATTTGATGAAAATCCATCGATTTTCAAGTGCCAATTTCAACTGAACAACGGTTTTAATCACGATTCGCTCGTAATTTAAGTGTTCGAAGAGCCTCAAATAGAACTAGAAAAAGAGTCAAGAATGATCAGAAAAATTCAGTAATTTTTTACGCTTAACACTGTAGCTCAGTAGCTGATTCTTTTTTTCTTCGTTACGAATAGTAGAGGGTACGGATCTCAGAACCTTTAATCTGATGGAGATGCATCAGCTTTAATTCATCTCTGCAATAATGACTATTGTTTACATCTGTAATTTTTTCTGATTTCCATTTATTCTATAATAGATTGAAGCTCCAAGATGCAAGGTGCTGGATGGTAATTTTTGTTATTACTCATGAGGCTAATGGTACGAGAACTTCCAAGTTTGTCATTGAAATAATTCTTGGATGACATGCCTACATTTTTTTATTTGCGTTATAAAGTTTATTTGATTGTTTTGTACTTATCACATCGTTCCTAACCATCATCAGAAATATGTTTGCAAGGAAATATCATCCTTTCTAATTAAAGTTGCTCAAAGTCGAGGTTGTATTTAATTTTCATTCTATGTAACTAGTCCGCTACTCCTTAATCATCTAGTTTGCAAATGAAAATAGCTTCTCTAAGGACTTCACCTAAGTTGAAAAATGAATAATTTGTGATCGAAAAAACAATTGGAATGGCATTAATTGATATTGAAAGGCTTGGAAAAAGTAATTAAAAAAATTGATCCTCCATTTCGTCGAGTTTCCAACTTCGAAGTGTACTCGGAAGAAAAGTCGATCCTTGATGGAAAAGTTTTTCTCTCTTCGCGCGAAATCTCTATCTTCCCCTCTTCCTGCTGCCATTCAAACATCTCGAGTTACCAGTCGAAAGCTCTTACGCTGGTAATCGCTGGTGACTACGAGTGGGTCCGTGGAGATTTTATATCCAAGCAACGAGGCGCTGCGCTGGCGAAAAATTCGCACTCTTTGGCGTCACTTCTCCTCCAAGAGCGTCTGGCAAATTTACAAAGGAGTGGATGGACCCAAACTTGCAAGCTGATTAGTCAAAAACTTCAAAGAAACGATTCACTCTCCAGATGTCCACCATTTATTTCTTAAACAAAAGCTATTGATAAAATTAATTCATTGTGTATTCGTGCGAAGGTAGTGGGTTTTGAATCTCAAATGCAGGGTATACTGCGTTGTTAAAATGTATCTTTAAATAGTGTCAATAACATCGAGGACACCGTCAATCGAGTCGAGTAAAAGAAGCTCAGTTGCAGTCTTCTCGCATTAAGTCTCAATTACAATGAGCTCTCGGATTTGTGCTGCGCTTTTCTCTCGTCTACTGTGTGTACTATATCATTCAGCGTTGAATGAAAAAAATGTTTTTGAAAGGTGAACTAAAAAAGTGAGATCCTCGTCTACTTTATGAAAGACAGTGAGCACAGACAAAAGGGGTTTTGAAAAATGAATTCGAAAACAATCGCCCCTCCGGCTTTCAATTTTTTTCCATCCAGACAGATTAATCCCTTACAAAGAAACAAGACTCGAGGAATTTTTCATTAAAAAAAAGCTGTCCGAACGAAGAAGCTCTTCATGAAGCAAATCAACAATATCTCAGCCGAATTGAATGTATTATTTTCACGCACCGCACTCAAGTTGTACGTCCCCTCTTTTTGACGGCCACCGCGAATGAAAAGCGGCGACGAGGCTCCGGAAACAAAGAGCGTACCCCAAAGCCAGAATACCCGTGGCGTGCCTCTTGCACGCGCACCCGATCACGTAGTCGAATCCCTCGAGAGCCGAGAAAAAGAAGGAGAGACAGAAAAGTCTGCTCCGTCTGCGCCCTCTCTTTTGTACAAAGAGAGGGGCTGAAAAGTTTGACTGCGAGCCGCCACGCCGTTTCCACCTCTATATACAAGCCAGGTTCAAGGACATAACGCCCCCGCCGGTCGATAGAACAAAGTATTTTATCTCTCTTTCTCTTACTACAAGTTACTCGAAAGGACCTTTGATTGGCCTTTAATCTCTTTGCCTCGCGATATGCCAATCACCTCACGACGAACTTTGTCTTTTGCCATAAAGTTTAACTGTTCGTAGAATTCGTTTGAAAACGTTGATTATCGTTTACTCAGAATATAAAGCAACGGTGGACAAAATTCCGCGACTAGGCATTACAGATTAAAAAAATGAATGATACAATGAATTAGAGGACAATGATGATAACGGAGCCCCCTGAGATACTAGCGGGACGAAAAATATACAAAGACGAAATCCCTTTGTCTGCATACTTCTGATATTTTTCAAGAGCTCACTCATTGTCAACTCCTAGTTTTTTTTTTTTTTTTTGTCCTCTTGACTATCAAAGTAGAGAATGAAAGTAGTTTTTGGTCTGTTGATTTTTAGCTATTGATATTGAAATAATTACAGATACCCTTGAATATATACATAGTGAGTTCTTGTAAGTAAAACGAACGTATTTTTTATTTGAAGCTTTTACCAATTGGAATAAAAGAAAATTTCCAAGAGCTGGAGTTCCATGATTAAACAAGGACTTTTTTCTGGATCAAAAGCATATTTTTATTGACATTTTTATAGAATAAGCGGGGAAATTTTATGTATGTCCCAATATTTTTTTAGAAAAATATCTTTTTACTGTGCCAGCAATTACTGGAATCAGGTATTATACATTTTTGAATCATTTTTTTCCATAATCGCCTTGTATCACTAATTATGTTCCATTAATCAATTTACAACGATTTGATTCAGTTTTTTTTTTTTTATTAATTAATCTTCTTCAATTATATATGCAAAATATCTATTGAAACGTCAAGACATTACCTGCCTAGTTATTTTCTTGATGGATAAATTAGTAGATGGTTGATTGTTTCGTCTAAAACCTTGAAACTCTTTTTTTATCAAGCCACAAATGAGGAAACAATTTGCTGAGCTGAAAAACTTATTTGGTTGATACAGTAAGGCACAGACTTCCAACAGACTACTGTTAAAACTTTTATAAATATAAAATTGGATTATGCTATTTTATTGTAATTATATAAAAACTCATAACTAATTATACAATTCTAAGTTCTGTATTGTTTTATTTTTATCGCTCTGCAGACGGACAAAATTGAAAATGATGCTTTCATCGTCTGGAAAAGAAGGTGATTAAAATGAAATCGAAGTAAGTTCCAACCCATAATTATGCACTTACGTCTGTAAAACATTTCAATGATAAATGAGCAAGCTTTCCAACTGTTAGAACTTCAAATAATTGTGTTTTGATGAGAAAAATGTTCAAACTTTTTAAATGTTCTGTTTTGAATTCATGCCAAGGACATTTTACAATAAAATCATTAAAAATATATTCGCTCTGTGAATAAAAAAAAACGATAATAATATATTCCAATTGGAGGTTAAAATAGGGATTCCATCAAACTAATTTAAAAATCAATAGTCTTACCAACCTGTTTCATTACGTATTCACCTGCAAAACAATATGATCCCAAAGCCCATAAATCAGCTACCAAGAAATTGAAGTACAGGTGAAATTTCTCCATTATTGAATCATTTTCAATTGACTGAAAAATACAATTTAATTGTTTTCCAAAAATAAATTGCACATTTAGTAAGTACTTACGGTAATTAGGACATATCCGATCGCACACATTTGGAACGTGACAAAAAATAACTGAGTAAAAATAATAAAAGAGTATACTGCTTCTATTTGCTTGATGAACTCTAAATAATTATTGTGTTTGGTAAAAAGATCATCTATAGAATTCCGAACGCTTTTTTTATCACCTCTGATACAAGCCATGGAATAATTTGTGATGGCAAGCCTTGTTTTATTAGCTTTTGTAGCAACATGGAGGACCTTTTAAATAATTTTTGAATTTCAGGAAAATTATATATAGTTAAAATTACAGTATAAGTAGGTTAACGCACTCAATTCAGTAAAATAACAAAATTCTTAGTTCGCATATTCGATACACACATTGTAAGTATAAAAATAAATTTTAATAAAACTTCCAACAAAAAATTATGCTGTTTGAGAATTTTTTTTTTTTTTTCTTAAAAATTTGTATTCGATTGTTTGCCTTCTGAGAGCTTCAGTCGCATATTAATATCCATTCAGCAAGTTGTAATGAATTAATTTTAGATTAGATGTATTGAAAAGGACTGATTTTTTAAATGTTTCACATTACCATTAAAGCAAGAATAACTTCGATGAAAACATGTGCATTGGCCACAACAAAAAGTTGTGGAAGCTGCACAAAACTCAATAGTACGTAGTTTCTCCAAGTTTTTTTCAAAAACGGATACGTTATTGGAATCATGAACTGGGTTTCTTCGATTTTTTTTGTTTCCAGGTATGATATAAAGGCGGTGAAAATGCAACCAACAATCAAAAAATTATATGTCAGTAGTACTAATGTGTATACTACAGTGTATATTTTCAAATTTTTGTCCATTAAAATTTTTTCTTTTTCTTTTACATTGGTATAATCATCTAATATTTCTCGAATGAGGCATCTCATTTTTCTTTGTTGAAAAAAAAGCAAAAATAATAAAGTTTGTAAATCTTATAACAACTTCATACACTATAAGTACTTACCTAAGATTAGCACGAAAAAAAATTAGCTTTAATAAGATGTTAACCTTGGTCAAAACAGGTCCAAAACTGAACATAAACTTATCCATGTTGCCGTAAGATTCAATACTATTTAAAATTTGGAATGGAAGATCTATAGAACTGAAAATAAGCACAAATATAAATCTCTTTATTCCCGATTCATATTTCAAGTAGCATCCCATCATCTTAGAAATAATTTCCAAATGTCGAAAAACCACGAAATTGTCTATGCTCATCTTTGCAGATTGGGAAATTCTAGATAATACTCTAGTTAACTGAATTAAAAACTAATGTCTTCCATCGCCAAATTCATAGCGAAGCTACAGTTGAATCGTTTTTATGTGAATCCCAATCAAATATTGGACAGTGACGATAACGTTTCATCAAATTGTAGCCTTTAAGTTAAATGATGTTTGACTATCCAACAAGTTTTCGTTACCCTTGAAGCATTTAGCGTATCAGTTCTATCAATTAATTATGGTCAAAATCTTTTTAATTGATGGCATACAAAAGTTTCACAGTACAAAAAAAATCATACATTTACTTTTATATTTCATATGGGGGCAGTTTATTGTGAAATAAAGAAATAGTGTATTATACAAAATTATTTCTATCCTATATGACTTAATTCGTTTCTATAGTTAATAAGTTTTATGATTGAAATTAAAATAAATTGCTTTTGTCAAGCATATACAGCGCGTAGTAGTGATAGATAAGAAAATGAAGTTTTGAGAATCTGAAACAATTAATATTCTTATGTATGTACATCGTTGCCTGGTAAGAAGAGTGCTCAGTTCTACACCAAACAAAGGGTAGTTTGGATTTGCGATAAAGAAGAAGAGAAACTACGGTATGCATACTGTCTTATTGCGCCTCAAAAATGTATGTGTTATATTATTCCTTCTTTAGCTCAGAGCCAAATAATGCCCTTTCTCTTCTTAGGCAGGGTCATGCTTTATTACCTCGTTATTACCTGAACAAAAGTGTTTATAGACAGTTTAAATAGTTGTCCACCACTCAGTGTCAGTGGCATTAAAGTATTGGATATGACAAACATGATAGCCTTAGTCTCAGTAGGTTTGGTATAATACCAAAAACTATTATACATCAATTGATTAATCAACTCACCCTTGAACAATAATTTTGAATCATTAATAATAAACCAATTTTTAAATATTTAAAATTACCTTGTCTCTGAGATATTGACCAGCGATGCAAAATGTAAAGCTCTGCAGAAGCATTGCAATGATAAATAAGATAAATTTTATCAACAGAAATATGTCAGCTGACTTAAAGGCCTGTAGATAAATAAGAATCTTCAGAATTAATTAGTTTTCAGGAATGACGGTTCTACTAAAGTGTCTTTCATTTTTACTAGAGTTAAAAGTTTCATCATACACGAAAGTTTTGATTCTAAAACAAGTGTGGTCTGAATATTTTAAATTATATGTATGATCGACTGTATGTGTACTTTATCAAATTTCTAAAGTAACTCAAGAATTAGCTCAAATTCAGTCTATAAATCATTTTTATTGTATGACCTAATGGTTTGCATTTAGGGAGGTTTCTTTTAGGGAATAGTATATTACGACCCAAGGCCGTAAAAGTAAAGAAAGTCTCCGATCGTCCGAACATTGTCATCCGAGGCGAAGCCGAGTTAAGAATTAAGAATTAAATTTAATTGTTAATTGATTGATATTTCAACTAAAAATTAAATTTAATTGTTAGTCAAAACTTATTTTAATTAAGAATTAAGTTTAATTGTTAATTGAATCTTTTTTTAATTAAGAATTACATTTAATTTTTAATTAAACTATAATTGAATTAAGATTTAATTGAACTATTTAGAGCTCTGTCCAGCGCGCAAAGTGCAACCCTCACGGATTATTACACATCGAACTACTGAGCTTCTATGTGCAAGCGACAACTGTTAAGAGTGGCTAAATAAGAGATAGGTGGAAGGAGCAGATGATTTTACTCAAAATCTCATGAATATATTGATCCCACTGATCACTCTTCAGACTACACATGAGTCTCCGTGAGTATTATTCTCATATGATACAGTTGAAATCGCCTTACGTACAGTGCCATCCTAACGTTCTAAATGATAAATATCATTTTAAATCAACCAAAAAATTGTTTTGCAGCTGCTAACTTAGTTAATGTGTAAAGATAGATTATTTAACGCCAAATCTAGAGACTCTCGAAGAATACAATTTCCATTGTTGAGGATTTTATGCAGATTTTTATTAAACTTTCTGTTCTAGTGATAAGTATAGCAGTAGTGTCATTATGTAAAATTGTTGCTTTCTTATGAATCTACATACTGATTTTATTTCAACGTACCGTTATAATAACAAATCCCGTCACACAAATTATTATACTGCTAAACACGATTTGAATCAGTATTATGTAACTATATGAATAGTCAATTTTTTTAACAAGAGTCAAGATGCTCAAATGTTCCGTAATCACTGTTTTAATAACTTTATTATGACTATCATTTTTATTATTACTACAAATGCAATTGTTAGAAAATATTTCAATGTAGTCTTCCAGTAAGTAAATACGTGCTCTAACCTGTAGAATCTAATACAAAATAATGTCAATGGTGCATTGAAAAACACACAAGCATATCAGAAAGAATCATAAAATATTTAAAAAATAACTCACGCATGCTACAAGAAGTGATTTGCTTAAACTATCAGCTATTATCATAACTGTTGCTTGAAATATTTGTAACAAAATTACTACTTCATACATTGGAGTTTTAGTATGATCAAATGGATAGGAGACTTTCAAAATCGCAATTCTTTTTTCGGACGGCATATTTATATAATTTATTATCACTTCAGGATAATAAAGTATTCCTGCACTAATGTATACAGCAATGTCAAAACAACAAAATAAGCTGCAGTATCGAGTTAGGGGAATCCATCGTACTGGTGAATTTTTCTTGTTCCACTCGTAAATCATTTCTCGTAATAGGTCTTTTATATTGCTACAAGTAAAAACATAAATTCATACATATACATATATAAATTACATGTTTACGGTGTTTTACAAAAACTTTTTAAAAATGCTTTTTTGTAAATTTAAAACTACTAAGTGATTCGATGAATAAATTTTCAAACCTCTGGGTTATCCATAAGATAGATATTTTGAAAATGATTAATATCTCTGTGAAAATGTCGCTTAAATTGTCCATCAGAAGAATCGGATTTTTTTTCATCACCACTAATGAATTTATTTGAAAGGGAAGTGTAGTTATAATAGTAGAAATAAGTATGAATTTTCCAAAATAATTTTTGCTGTATGGATAAAGACCAGCTATTTTTAAGCACATTTCTAGTGGTTTATTTATTAAAATCTTCATAACAGAAAATAACTTTCTGTAGTTCAAATCTTAGTTTTCTGCTGAATATTAATCACGCAGTCGAAAAATGAAAAATTGTTGTTTATTAGAAATAAATATAAAGAATAATAAATTTATCACAAGATCTGATGAAATAGAAATCTGATGATAATAACAAAGTCTTACAAAATTTTGTTTCCTAAGGAGCTCCACTTTCTACTTTGTTATCACGCTACTCGACCAATCGAGTTGCAACCTTTTGTTGTGATCAAGTTTCCGTGGTAATTTTAATATTTTATGATTTACAAAAATGTAAAATGATCGGTTATTAGATGCAGTGTTAAAACGTCTGACGTATTCATAGGTCTATGCTCTACTATAGCTCAAGAGCGCGTGCGCTCATCTGATTTATTATTTATTTGAAAATCACTATTTTTGGTCTAAAATATCCGGAAGCTCCGTCGACGTGGGCACATTATGTTATACATTTGTGTTTGAAAGTTTACGATTGAAATATGTCTATTGTTATGTTCCAAAAAACATTTCAATATTTAAAACAATTTTTTTAGGGATTATTTGATAAAATTTTTTAACAATATTTTGGTTACAAAATAATACTTGAGGTAAGTTTATTTTTCTGTACTTACGTAGCTTATAGAACTATCGAAAAAATTACATTTTCACTGACTACGAAGAATACGTAAAAGAACTTTTTCTCACACATGATTGACACTTGCACAGTTCTGGAGTTTATGCAGCTTTGTATTTAAATAGTGTAATAGTTATTGGGTTTTTCTAAATTTTTTTTTTTGTTAACAGAATCGAAATGCTTGATAATAAAAAACATTTTTTTCCTTTGAGCTACATTAAGTGTGTACTGGATAAGTTGAGATTTGGCAGAACCACTCGAATCTTCATAAAATTGTTATGCTTGATAAAATTTCCATGCTGTTAAATTTTGCATAAGAAGCTTTCTATTACTTTCTAAAAATGTATCAGAAATACATATCATATGTCATGGAAAAAAAACATCAAAATTTTTACTCAGAAACAATATTTATCCGTGTCAGAGAATGCAATGTATGTATATTTGTATAATATGTATGTATGTATGCAACTTTTACGGCAGTCCCCCATCGAAAACCGTATTCAGCATGTGAAGACATGTAAAAAAAACTTGGGTAAGATCGTCCGGATTAAAAAGGTCACGAAGACCTTCTGGTTCCTAGATTATGATATAATTATGTACATAATTAAAAAAAAAAAATCCACACAACAGAAGTCAAATAATAGTAAATGTTTAACTCATGAAATGTACTTTCTATTACATTGGGAAAAATATGCAACCTTTTTTAGGGCTATTTGATATACTGCATACGTATTAGTTGGAACTATTGAAAATGAAGTAATCAATTGGTAAAGTATATTTAAATAAGAAAAAATTTATTATGGATGCTGTGATGACAATATGCCTTTTCGTAATCAGCCAGATGCAAAACAGACGTCTTCACAGAAGCCGAAAAGAAAGAGATAGAGAAGTATGGCTGCAATGTAGTGAGTGTGACAGTTTTTTGTGCTTTTTACGAATAAATTAAAAAAAGAAATATTTTTAAAACTAATAATTATTTTTTAAAAAAACCCACAAAAAAAACAGATGGATAAAAGTTTGAGGGATTTCTTTACCAAACGAATGCGTATATTTTTTTACAAGTAAGATCTTTCAATTTTTTTAAATTGACTTACAAGCTATCGTGACAAATATATTATAATTTGAGTAATAAGTTGTGAAATCTGACGATCAAACTTCAAGTTTTGAAAAAGATGTACTACTTTTGTTTTCCGTGTTATTTTTGTTTTTTTTTAAATATTCACTGGGTGGGGCTCTGCCCCCCCGCTTTGCGCGCCAACCCCAGAACTATTATCTAATCTTTTTTTTTTTTTTAGTAATTTTACGAAAAAATAAATAAATAAACTCTTTATATAGCATATTTTTTCATGTCTATGTAAGTGTGTACCCCACGATCTTAATTTTTTTTTTCTTTCTCAAAATCCTATTTTTGAATTTTCCTGCTTCAAAAACTACATGGTTTGTCTCAACCAATCACATCATGAGTAAAATGCTACAGTCACGTGACATTCTTCTTTTTAAGGGCTCGGTCAGATGGAGCACGGAATCCGCATACGGAACCTATTTGAGACCATGAGAGTGAGAGAGAGGTGTACGGAATAGGAAATTCTTATAATATTTATTGGTCCGTAGATATTGTTTATACTTATCAACGTAATCTAGTATTGATTTGAATCTGCGAAATTAGTTGCACGTATCAATGACAAGAATGAAGCTGAAGTCTTAATTATCTATAAAAATTAAATTTGTCATAAACTTTTTATGCTTATCATTTGTTAAAAAATCTTACCTTTGTGAAATACATAAGTGACAAGTTATCAAAAATTCCTACTGTAATGGTTACAATTCTTTGGCTCCTCATGATCATAAAAGTTAATATTTTGATATCGTTTTGTTTAAATCTATACCATGGAATCTGGCAAAGTTCATGAAAAATCCACGTTCCCTTGATTGTTATTATTAAGTTATAAAACAAAAAATGATTCATTATGAGATTTTTTTATAAGTGACTTGAGAAAATTATCAATTATGAGTAATATGGATTGCAGTCACCTGAGCTCTTAAATATTCACCAGCTATGCAGTATGACAAAACTGCTGACAAAGAACAGGATATATAGACTAGACACATAAATAATGTGTAGATATTGTCTTTGTTGATACTTTTTAACTAGATAGAGAATGAACAACAGGCTTATTTTAATAATGTTTGTTAATTAATGCAGACATACATTATAAAACATACGTTCATCAGCATAAAACCAATTGTACAATTTATTACGTTCATCATAAACAAATGAAAGAACGACATATTTGAAAAAACGTCCTGAATGTCGTCTGTGAAATTAATGAAGTCTAAATGTTGTTTGATCAATTTTCGTGTAGCCTTTGAAGAGTACTTTCTACTGTTAGAAGACAAACATGTTTCAAAATACTTTGTTATTTCTCTACAAACGCAAAATGCTTTTGTGTTTGCATGAAGAACCTATTTATTTCAAGTATTATTTAGAACATTCTACACTTAGATTCATATATAGAAATATAAAGAATTACCGATATTGTTAGCAACCCTTCCAAAATAGCATGACAATTTGTTGAGGAAAATCCTACCGCTGCTTGTAGGAGACATAACAATTCAAATACTGGAGATTTTTTTGCGTCTATTGGATAAGTTGATTGAATAATGAATTGTCTGTCATTAACAGATTTTAATGCGTAAGATGCAATAGTCATCGCAATGAAAGTTATAATTAGTCCATTGTAACATAACGTAATAATGTTTGTTATGACAGTGGCTGTACTCCGATTTCTGATTAGTACTTTACGCACATCAACATTTTTTTCATATTTCCAATCTTTAAGAATTTGGCTGATCAAAATATTTACCCGTCTAATAACAAAAATAAAAGATCTGTTTTATGTAATATTTAAAAATATTTTTTGTTAAAATTTTTGATTTTTGAAATTTTTTTACTTAAACTTCAAACGAAACATTGAAAGCTTCAATACAATTAGCAGCAAAGGTGCAGTAGTTGCTATATTATTCATTAACAAATCTAATCTCCTAATCACTAATATTAAATTCCAAATCTGAAATATTACACTCAAAGAAAACATTCCAAGTAATATCATACAATTCCTGCCAATAACTCTCAATCCAATTTTAAGTACTGGAGGCAATTCCATTTTTAACTCTATCAAAAAGTTTTAGTATTTAATTGATAAGATGTATTCCATTTAAGGTTATCAAAAACAAAATAAATAGTCTTCATCAAGAAGAACAATTTGTTTTCGAAAAGATAATAGAAGATGTTTCCAAGACTACAAATAAGAGATCAGCGTTTGATACTTGCTTAACTGACACTATTATCTACGTTTGGATAAAATAACAATACGGTTCATAAAGCATTAGATTGAATAGAGCTCTACAGTCATACATGCCTAAAATATTTAGGGTTTGAGGGTGATACACGATTCAGAAATAATATATGTGCTCTTTTTTTCGCTATCTCTCCACATGTCTCTTTCTTGCCCTCTTTCTCATGCGATAAAATGTTAGTTAAGAAATAAATATTGGTACAAAAGAACGTTTGAGAGCGTAACATACTATTTTTACGTAAAGGTATTAAGTCATCTTTAATTAATTTTAAATTGCTTTTAGTAAAAGATATGTATCTCTTAAAACTATTCACTTATAAAAAAATTAGACCGATTAATTTTTCTGCAAGTTTGTATGTCATCCAACGAATAACAACGATCTGCAAAAAGTTTTTCTCGCGAAATAATGGTGTTACCACAAGACTTGATAATTCGTGCTTTGAGCAAGGTAGTTTCTTTGCTTCAAACCTCAAGCACCAAGAGAAAGAATATAATTATTATCCTAGTGGCCACATTTTTTGTACATGGATATGTGCGATTACTGCAAAAAATGTATTTGACGAATCATATGAATGCTTCCGACTTATATACTACAAACTTTGTTTAAAATTGTTATGGTATATATATAATAATCATAATTCTCTATGCATAATTCAATAAAAGTATTTAAAAAATGTAACGAGATAAAAATGCAGAAATTTTAGTTTCATCTGCTGGTTTATTGATCCTATATGTGCAGTCTATACAAAATTTATTCGTACAAGCGTTCCGATTGTGTACTAAAAAAAAAAAAATTATTTTTACGTTTGTTGTACAAGTTAAGAACTATTGGCTCGTGCCAAAGATAAAATTGAGTAAGATGTTCGGATCACCTGCAATATTATACATTAAGTTTATCTAAAATTATCTGGAGCTGCTCTTTTTAGAGCCTATTTACTCTAGATGAATAATTTAGTGATAATTCACCGAAACTCCCTGGCGTCAGGCAGATTGGTTTGTAAACCTTTATTAATATGAATCTTGAAGATTTTTGTCCGAAATTTTCAAATTGTAGCATCAACAATTGTACATATCTTGAAAAACTTGTTCTCCCCACAACAAATGTATATCGTTCAAAGAAATTTTTTTTTATTGGACCAACAAAATGTAGAGGTACCTGATTTATCAAGTATTGCCTGGCCATACAATAAATGCTTGTAGAGAGCAAAGCTCGAGTTGTAAAGAAACAGTACAAGAACATTTTTGCAGAGAATGTTTCTCCTTTATCAAATGCCTATTAAATACACAAATGTAATAATTTTGCAATTTTCTAATAAGTATTGCATTAATGTAGTAGTAGATAGTAAACATACGTCTAGAACTATGTATGAGACGACTACATGCAAAAAAGTAAAGATCGATAAGTAAAAAAATATTTTTAATTACTGTATTCATTGCTTCATTATTATTACCGATTGAACGCATTTCAGTCATCTTTGTTAATTCTTTTCGCAACATACATGCTTTAGTATTTGCGTGTAAGACCCAAAGTATTAAATTCTTGTTTTTTGCTAATTATGATTATATGATTTGGGAAAATTCTAATACTCACAGATATTACAAGACCTTCAAATATCCCATTCATACTGATATTGAAGAATGTGAAAAATAATTGCCATATACTTACATACCATTTCGTAATTGGATGATTCTTTCCAATCTGAAGAAAACTTGGCTGGTAACGCGTATATTCTTTTTTGGATAACGCTTGAAGTATATCATAATATAGAGTCTATTGTATGAGTAGTGACCACTCTATTGTATATTATAACAAGCCAGTTAGCCAAGCAGTTACCACGATCTAATTTTTTTTTTCGCTTCCAAGTTTTTATTTTCGGACTTCCAATCGTCCAATATTTCTTTTTATGACATAGTGTATATCTCTATTACATATTTTTTAAAGATCAATTTTAAAACATTTGCAACCTAACAAAATACATTTTACAAAATTAATTTTGAGGATTACTTCTTTTTGAGTCGAAAAGTTATTAATTAGAGTATTCCCGTTCATACTGCCAGTATAACTCCAAATGTAGCCATCAAAGCTTCAAAATTATGATAAACACTTGCCATAGTGTAACATTGACACATCATGAATGGGACGTTTGCCGTAAGTATTCCAACAATCAAGATAACCCTATCATACCCGTATATCCGCCCAGCCATACACCGATAACCATCATTCCTATTTTGATGTTAAGATTTATAATTGACATTTTATTTTACTCTATTTTACAGAAGAATGAGACGCAACGGATCAATATCGTGGATGTAAAAAAAGAAGTTGCTAACATTTCAGTCAATTATCGATACAAGTATAGGGCACAACAAGTCGGCAATCAAAAAGATTGTTTATGTAAAACACATATTTGGCTAGAAACCATCGTGAACAAAAAACTTGGGAAACAATATAGAGTACCTCAAAAATAGACAATCTGCAAACGAAAACCAAATGTTTGATATAATTAATGTGCTGCAATGATATTACACGTACATTATTAACCGCTGAAGCCACAAAACCTCAGCACACTGCAATAAGTGCAAAGAATACTCTCAGTATACTTAAATTCCTGATAACGTGTAAGTGGAAGTGGAGGTGAAAAATTTTACCGTATGAATCATATCTTTTCTTTAGCAACGCTTTAATATAATAGAGTAAAAAATCTAATTGCTACGTAACATTTTGAAATCCATAGCTATGATGTGCGTAATAAATTTCTGTTACGTTTTTCTGATTTTCGGGCGCATAGAAGTTGTCTCTATTACCATTTATTGAACATCTCACTTAGACGTATTTAAAAAATAAAAAAAATTTACCTACAGTGTTATAACTTACTTGTTGCTTTACCTCAAACTTTTTGATGGTAGCACTGAGAACTTGATTTTTTATGACGAATTTGCTGAAGTCTAGCTCTGATGACCTTCTTCATTGTCGGTTTCTTGAGCCTTCCGTCCCCTATCCTCTTGCGCAGTTTTGGTTTATGTAGTAAATCGGAAACTGGTTGTAAGATTTGATGATTTATTTATTCATTGTTAACAATTCATTCACTGATAAATTAGTTCGAACATTCAATATATTTGTGTTGTGAATATTATTTTTAAACCAATGATTCAGTGTATGAATCCAATGATACTAAAATTTTGGTTAAAATTAATTTTTAAAAGTTAATGTATTATTTATCAATCTGATGTAATATACAAACTTAATTCGATCAATTTAATTTGATTAAATTTTTTATCTTCCTATGATTTTAAAAAGAATTGCATCAAAGTTTTGTTACTATAAAAGTCTACTTTCTTAATGTCCTCTTATTATTACAGAATTCTTTAAAGCAGCTTCGCAGTTTATTTTACTAATCAATTTATATTTAGCTTTAACAGATCAGCTACCACTATTTATTGATGAATAGTTTTAGTAAAATATATATAATGTGACTTATCGAAAAATTACAGTTTTGTAGTATACGTTGATTGAGGAAGGAAGCAATTTGACGCAATCCAAACCATTAATTTTCCAAAATATTAGTGTTTACATATATCTAATCACATAAATTGTATGTTTGTTATCTTATTGCTTAAACTAAATTTTATTTATGTGTTACTCGAACCAAAGAAAGAAATGAGTACGATGTTCGAATTATCTGCGAAAAAAATATCAATACAACTCATACTGAATGTTTTAAAAGTATGTTGACATTTATAAAAACACATACACCAGACAAATAACTGAGAGATAAATAACCAAATTTCGCCGGTGTGAGACACAATGGCTTTTGGGCTTTCATCAGGATGAAACGCATTGCTTTCTTATCAGAAGCATTAGAAAATTCGTACCACTGCACATTGTTGAGATCATAAACAAATCGTCTGCCCTATTGGTAAGTTGATATATATTTATAACAGTAATACATTTATACAATGTTTTTACCATTATTTTTACCTGAGTTATTAAGTACTCTCCACAAGCGCAGTGAATCATTGTACTAAACAAACTTCTGGTCGTGAAAAAACCATACATAAATATCTTCATAGAACCAGCATCTTTTTCTAAAGCCTATTAAAAAAATTTTCAATGAATCCACTGCACATCTGCAATGAGAAAAAAATACTTACATCCAAAAGAATATATGCAATCATAAAGTGCAAAAGCGTAAATATCATGACGTGGTAGAATGAAACAAAGAAATAAATATCTTTTATTTTCTCGATGAAATCGATAAAATTCCAATGTTTACTAATAATCCTCCTCATAGCTTTTGATGCAACTTCTTTATCTTTACTGCAGCAACAAATTTTAGATACTATGGCTAGATCTCGTTTGAGAATATGAACTTTAGTGCCAACGTGCAATACCTAAAATTGTATTTAAAACAATTTTTCTTTATCAATTATCTGCATGCAATGCATTTAAAAATCACCAATATTGTTAAAAGGCCTTCAATCATTGCTTGGCTATTGTTGCTTAATAAACCAGCAATAAATTGCGTTGATACAACAATTTCATAATTCGGAGATCTCTTCCAAGTTGTAGGGTATTTAGCTGGCATGACGTAAACTCTCTTCTCAATTGTTTCCCTCGAATAGTTTGAGACGACATTGATCGTGTACAAAATTACAACTCCGTTATAAGCTCCGATCAGCCATTTGGTAAAATAACTTCCACGATCGATTTGTTTTTTCATCATAGATGCATCAGATATTTGGTTTTCAGAAATCCAGTCATCAATTATTTCTTTTACAACACATTTCACGTTTCTGATATTATATTGAATGATTGTAAGTAATAAATTTTACAAAAATAATTATGTATACTATTTTACGTTACAATTATTAAAAGTCATTTTCAAAACCAATTCCCAAATGCATATGCTATTGCATGGTATGGTTGTTATTTTTAAAACATTATTAAGAGTGCTGATTTGCGTTTTCTTACCTCCCTTTCAAATTAAAGGCAACTAATTTAACAATAGCGGCTGATATTGTCATTAAAACACTTAGATTCGCCATCAGTGCTTCAAAATTATGTCTCATAACTACTGCATGCCACAATTGAAATGGTAAGTGAGATACTAGACATAATATTACCAAATAAAATCCAAGCGAATTTGTGGAATCATGCCACAAACCCACTACTTTCAAACCTATCTCGACGTGTCTTATTATTATAGACATTAAAATAATTTTATTATTATTTTTACTTTAATATACTTGAGTATTTTCTATGTTTTTAAATTTTTTCTGTGACAATGCAAAAGTATTAGAAATTGATAATACTGATCTTGGTCACATAAGAATGAATCGTTTATCCCATTTGAACTGTTTCCTTGAGAACGTTTTCTTCAGGGTACAATTTTTATATGCAAACGTAGCACAGAAAATTATATATGATTAGGGTAGTTGAGAAAAATGAACGGATGTATTATATGATCTGATGTTAGACCCGTAAGCTTGTGGTACATAAATAAGTTGTAACGTGCGCTTTTTCAAGAGCTTAGTGCATGATATAATTTATATCATTTATTTAGTATTCGTTCTTTTTCTCTTGAATATAAGGGTGGTTTACTAGTTAGTGCTACGTTTAGTATTACACGAAATTGATCTATATGTATTCTTTAATTCGCAAATGCATCTGTTCATGTAATTTAATATACATTAAGTATGTGTGTGAAAAAAGTTACAATTATTTTTAGTTTAGAACTACTTGTCACTTTGGATTACAAAAATTCTGTTGCACATTATACTGTAGTAAATGAATCTTTAGCTGTTTTTTATAGTTGAATCTCGTCTGGAAAAATCACTATACTATCAAATATTGAAGAAAATCCGAGAGAAGAACGCAAGCGGATCGAAAGTTTACCCTCGTCTTATATCGCGTGATTTTATCCGTTATTTTGATTTGGCAGAGGAAACTCTTAATATTATAGACCTTTTAAATGTTTAACTTTCTTTAGTGTTTTACTATTTTTTATTATTCACCATGTTTTCGTGTCTGTCACGTGTTTTTTGACAGGTGTAAAATCGAACAAAGCGAAATAGACTCAGATTTACTATTAATCATTCTCGGCATTTATTACATAGTTTAGTCTTACAAAATTCATTACTATCATAAAAATTACGTACTACTTAAGGTGAATCTCTGTGAGAAGATTATGCTCAAATTCTTTTGAAAGGTGCTTTCTTTCAGTCCTTTGTATAAAAGGAGCAACACATCTTTGGCATTTTATCCATCGTTTCGAGATGCTCACTTTAAAGGCCTTCTCTTTTTTCTCATCCGTAGTAAAAGTCTCCTCATGAGATTCTTTTGCCCATTTTTGTATGTTTTTCTGTTTGGACTGCTTTGACTGAACTTTGACCTTTCTTTGATCAAACTTGCAACTCTTCTCTGAGTCTCTTTTTTTTTTCTTTAACATTCTCTTTTACTTTTTTATTTTTGCAAACCTTTTAATCCTATTTCTTTTTTTTCTTTTTTTTATTCGTAAATTTGAATATAATTTTTTCACTTTCTGATTGTTAATACTTGCTTGTATGGTAAAAATCTATCAAATTTTATATTTTAGAAGCTGCAAAATCTTTTTGAAGCATCGTTGGAGCACAAGAAAAGTTACTTATGTTCAAGTAAGTCTATTGATAGTCGACTTGAGCAAACGATTACAATGGATGTACAATTCTTATGATAATCAAGTCCGTAAAATAAAAGTTCTACATTTCTTTAATGTTTATCGTCATGCATATTAAGTACATTTTATTATAAAAGAAAAAAATGGTAAGAATTTGTTAAAAACAAAAATTCTAATGTGATTTTACTGAATAACTATTTAAAGTCAACTACTTCGACTCATTTTTTCGTTTTACATACAACTTCAAAGATTTTTAATTCAATATATGTATTCTTCAATTATCATGGGCTACCCAAACAATGGATAAATACGAAAATGATGTATTTAGTATTTAAAAAAAATCGTATTCGTGACACGAAGCTGTCTTTAGTAATTATCAGTACAGATTTCACTTTCGATTGAAAAAAGTATGTTGTTCAATTTTCTAATTGTCAATTATACGGGTTTTCATGCTCTTAGCGTTCTAAAATCTATTGATTTTTCATCAGTGCTAGGTTGGTTTACAGTAAGATAGCAAAAGCGCCAATACATCATGTTTACTTGACTTTTCATCGCTAAGGTGCACTGCAACTATTCTCAGAGATCAAATGCACAATTCTCAATGACGACTGTAAATTTTTTTCATAGCTTTAACTTGTCTTTAAAAAAGCGATGATCTGTTTTTTGAGACCTTTTGAATTTTTTTACTAAGTGTACTCATTTTTAATTATCTCAATGCATCTCAATAAGTATAAGTGGAAATTTTTTCAATCAAGTATTCTTAAGTTCTAGTTTGAATGATAATGAATAATTTTTTCACAGCGCTACTGACCAATTTGAATTTGTCAGCAGTGTCAGAACCGCGAGAAGAGTAATCGTGCTACATTTCGCTGAAAATTGCTCGTTTGGTAAGGTAGACATATTCCGTATTGATTATCTATTACACCACTCAAGCAATATATTAATATTTTACCGTATGTATTTTCAGCAAATTTTATTTAAACCTTTCACTCTGTTGGTAGTTGTAGAAAAAAATTACACTCCTTACTCTGCATATGCCTTTATTTTCGTTTCATAATCTAATAAATCCTACAAATTCATTCCACTTTCCATTTGGAAGTAGTATTACATGACATCAACAACATTGTATATTACGCAATTATGTATGGTATAATTTGAAAATTTTTCATCGCTGAATTCGAATTTCATGAGTCTGGAAGCACATCTAAGGTACTCATTAGGTATAGAGTCACTGCTTTATGTGAAAAAAAAAAAAATTTCTTTAAAATTCAATACTTGGAATCTTAAAATCCCAGACTAGAGCGTTACTTCTTCGGTGCAGCTTTCTTCTTCTTCTTCTTATTTTTCTTCATCGTCGCGCACTTGGCGCACTTTCTGCGAAACTTGGTCTCCGCACCGGGGTCTTGAGCCTGGTCGCTTTCACGCCGAAGAGACGTTACACTGCCATTGATGCTGGTCTTCTTCTTGTTCACCAATAACCGCGCGGTCTTGGTGGTGCCCTGGCTTTTCTTTTTACGAGCCACCTTGGGTGCACCAAGCTTCTTTTTCTTCTTCCCAGATTTACCTTCAAAACGAAAAATACCCGTTTACACTGACCACCTCAACAAATTTTTTTTTTCACTTATGGATCTCCTACTATATACTGACCGCGAGTGCCGGAATTCAGGCCAACAATGACCGCCGCAGCATCAGCTGTAGGCTGCTTGGGCTTGCCACTCGACGAGGCTACATCGACGCGCGTGTAACAATCGTACGAAATATCCCCGCAGAACTCGCCATTGCAGTACTCCTCGCCACACTCGCCGCATATCTTCACGCTGGTCTCGATTATACCTGCCTTATTCTTTACGCGCCTGATGAAGTCTGGAGGGCGGCTGCGGCGCTCGCGAGCTCGCGTTCTCTGTTGAAGCTTTCCCAATTCGACCTGTAAAAATATGTCAGAGTACACGGTGTACCTTTGATTGAGATCGTACCATGACGTCTTACCAATCGCGAGAACATTTCCTCGTCCTGACGAAGTTTCGGCCGAATAGAAGTAAGCATTCGCCAGTCTATCGGGACCTGTTGCAGTTCCTGAAGGTTCAGTTCCCTCATGTCGGGTGGTACGGGGTTGCCGTAAGCCCACTCCCTGTTTATCTCTTTGAGCTCCTTCTTCGTGATTTTGAAGGAGAAGCTTTTGTCGCGGACCTTTACTTCGTCT
Organism: Copidosoma aretas; assembly: GCA_030522625.1. Lineage (NCBI taxonomy): Eukaryota > Metazoa > Arthropoda > Insecta > Hymenoptera > Encyrtidae > Copidosoma > Copidosoma aretas. Next base: position 29,396 of record JAPYYV010000326.1, read on the forward strand.
CGTTTTGGCTTTCGAGGGCGGTATGAGATATTTAATATAAAATTAAGTACAAACAGTTGTTTGTAAAACAAAAAAAATGTAATTTAATACTTTGTCCGGCCTCAACTTGAAATCTGGAACGCACTCCATCAGACGACGAAACTCCTCTTCCGAGTTGCACGTAGCCTTGTTTTTTTTTGTTCGTAAAAGATAGTTCAATGGGAGATTAATAAAAATATCCAACACAAGCGTGTATTCATCAAGAACTGCTCCATACCTTGCTCAGGTCGGGAATGAGGTTGGCGTCCTTCTTATCATCCTTGAGCAGGTCCTCGAGCTGGAAATTCGCCATCGGTCCCGTTTATATACCGATCTCTCTGCAATGAACAAAACAACAAAGTCGCGAACAATTATAAGCTACTTCATCGTTTCTCCGACCTCGCGGCTCGTCGTTGACGTCTCGTCTTTCGATAGCAAATTTTTGCAAGATCACGAACGGTCGACGCTGCATAATACGATTACGACAGGAGTGTTGTTATATAATTGCGGGTGTGTCTGTTTTTCTGTACAAGTTTGAGCGCTGTGATGGGCTTTACCGAACGAAAGGTTTAAAACAAGCAGTGAACTATTCGCGTGAGGTTTTTATGTCCAACTATGATTACGATCGAGCGCGTTATCGTTACTTAAATTTATTATTATTTTTATTTATTTATTTTTATTTTAATGGTTTTTTTTGGTTTTTTTTTTTTTAATCCGGAGAGCGGACTTTTCTATGGCAGTTGCGGCTAAGACTCGAGCGCTGTCAGTACAGTTCGGTTATCGGCGTGATGGGACACTCCTGGAGGTCCCATTCTTTCTTCTTCATTATAAGACTCTGCGATAAAATGAGAAGAAAAGAAAATTCATTAGAGGCTTGTATGCTCAATGTAATATTAATTAAAAGTCATGAACTGACATTCCTGAGCGAATTCAGATGAGTCAAAATGTTTCCTCTGTGCATAATAAGCTCGTCCGGCCTCTCGATGTTGACGCGGCCGTTCTTATCCGTATGCAGTGGCACCAGTGAATTCAGACTGTCCATCGACGCGTCGGCGTCATAATTATCGGGCTTCGATGATATGCGTCTGATCGAGTTCCGAGACTTGGCCTTTGTTATGCCGTACTTGCGCCTACCCGGTGACGGCGATCTGCGAAAGTCGCTGCAAAGGGGAGTTTTATTATTTTTTAAACACACATATTCCGAGCTGATCATCACTTTATATCCTCACCTCGATCCTTCGTCACTGGTGTCCACCTGTCTTCTCCTGAGCCTCATGCGCCTCTGATAGTGCGGGTCCTTCTCGCTCTGTGTCCGATAGCGGGTACCTGATGGACTAAACAGTTGTTTATGTTACTTATGCAACCGCCATCTTGCTAGAGCGTACACCAGTACGAAATTAGGCCAACTGTTCGTTTACTGATCGTCAGTTGTATAAATATCATAGTATGATCATTTTGTCAGTTGCGAGTAATAAAAACGACTAATCTCAAAATAATAGTAATAATAATAATAATAATAATAATAATAATAGTAATAATATTGTCTCTTGTGTGGTATTATTTTGATATGAGCATAGTAACTCGACAGACGATTCAACGCGTTACATATCTTTTTCGATACTTTACCGATTGGCGTTCCACCGAGGCCGCGATTCCAAGCTCTGGCGGGTCTGCTGCTGCTGTTGCTGCTGCTGCTGCTTGCCGCGTCCCATCATAGGCTTGGACGTGTGCTCCGTGTCCGTGTTCGTCGATCTGAATACAGTGTATTTTTATGCGGCCGTCTCATAAAATGGACAAACTACGAAAGAGTTGGCTCACTTTTCCACGTCCTGGCGACTGTGGTTGATGGCCTCCTTGCGCTCCTTCGTCCTCTTGACTTTTGCCGCCTCCTCCTGCGACTTTTCCACGCAATCCTTCAAAAAGACGTCTGCATTTTACAAATCGTAGCCTCGTCCGACGAATCCCCGTTCGCGACGGAAGCTATTACCAATGAAAGAGTGATGAAAAATAATGTCTATGTTTGTCGTACCGTCAGATCGCCCTCGCCGTCCGTCTGGGTACCGCAGTCCACCCCCACGGGCAGTCGGTACTTGCTCGGAGTGAGCAGCCTGTTTTCACTCGTCCTCGGCGATGCCGTCCTCAGTACGATCGGACTGCCGAAACCACCGGACAGCAGCGCGTTCAGGCTGCTCGCGAGGTCGCTCCGTTGGCCATTGCTACTGGCGCGCGGTGACGTCGGGCTCACGACGAGGTTCACCAGTTTAAGGGACGACTTTGACAGCAGTCCCGGGTCCTCGATTCGGGCGCTCAGGACAATCGCCACCTCCTGGCTGACTGGCAGTCGCACGATCTCTGCTGGGTCCGGGTTGTTCTCGCTGAGGCGGATTTTTTTGGTGGAAAACAAAATAAAGAAGAAACGTTAGCATTATAATTAGAAACGTTGCAAAAGGTATGAGGTGAAACGTTAATTGCAGTGACGCAGTGAGTTGAGACACGTGAGTCGGACGAATGAGACATTGGGTTCGCGTTCTACATATATCTCTTTACTATACAAAAAAAAGCTTGCGGAATTTAGAGGTTCTATTTATAGATTAAGATTCGTAAAACTTGTCTCCATCGCGTGTTTTTTAGGATACGTTCGTTGTCACGAACTTCAATTATATCAGAGAACAACGGGTTGACACAAACATGGATACTGCGTGAGTACAAGTTGTTTCAAACTGTTATTAGCTTTTTAGAACAGTCATCAAAACTTATTAACACTGTGACACAAATCACAAGGTAACAGTGGCGATTGGATATTTTGAAACTGATGTCAATAGGCCATATATTAAAGTAGATACAACATTATAACATTATTTCCAGAGTTTATTGTACTTGACTACACTTTATCTTATCGATGAAGTATTTTTTTTTCAATTTTTTTTTCAGTTGCAAGCTAAAAAGTTTAAGTCCAAAAATGAAAGCAATGATTATTTGTTAAAAATTTTACCATAAAACATAAATTTTATCGGTAGGGTAATTTTCTGCCTCACAAATTGATTATTTACCCTGTAGATTTTATAAACAACACAATGACATATTACGATTCTCACAACGATTGAACAGACAACAACTTGAACGTTAACTTTTTCACAATACAACATTTATACAGTTACTTTGAAATAAGTTTGAACAAACGTGAGCATACCTTATATCTTTTTTCAGGGTAAGGGGAAATAGTTGGCGACTTTCGTAATGATTTATACAGAGTCGTTTATAATTTTCAAAACTCTTATCCACCATGTATTGTGAAAAAAAATAGATTTTATTTCCTACATACGTATAAACAAATCTACTTGCACAGTATTAGCCAAATATATTGCGTATAATTTATAATTATTCAATATCACACAGAAGCACAATAACGCATATACATAATACTCAACAAAAAATAATAATCATGATAAAACAAAAAGTCATGCATCTGCACCTGGTCATGCAAAACTCCTTAGATCGATCGATCAGAGAAAAAAAAAAACAAAAAAAGATATGATCAATTACTGCGTGTCCATAGATTCGCGTCGGTTGGACGCCTGTTTGGCCTCCTTGTCGACGGCGACGACGTTCCTATTATCGTCAGACTTGACGATCTCGGGAGTTTGTTCCTGCTGATGCTCGTCCGACTTGCGACGTCGACGCTGCTGGTGCTGCATGCGCCGCTCCTCCTTCGACTGGCGCTCGGCCGCTTCCAGCATATCCTGCATCGCTTTGTTCTTCTTCTGTTTGGCGGCTTCTCTCTCGCGCTGCCGACGCTGTTCCTCCTCGAGCCTACGAAAGTGCGTTTGGTTCTTCATTGAATTTATTCACCTCCAAATTATCGGTGCGATCTCCGATTTTCCTTGGGGGGGTTATTATGAAATTTTATTTGATCAAGAAATTCTTGGAAAAACTTACATCAGTCAACTTCATTATAATTAGCAGCATTTTTTAATTTCAGAGGGATTAGCGGTACAGTTTCTGAGAAATGAGATCGCAAAGCTGGTTGCTTGTACAAAGGAGGTCTTGGTAATGGGGTATGTCGCAGCAGATTTACAGATGTGGTAATCATTGGCTTTTTAGCTAAGATGGGCTAATTTGGCTCTTGAGCATTACTTTGTGATTTGTTCATCGATTTGTGATTTTTCGAGAAAATTTTATTTACCAACTTTGACTTGGACCGTGCCATAACAACCTCCCCTAATACTCAAAGAACAACTTGTGCCATCGAACCTCTGCTTCTCCATGTCCATCTCCCTCTTGATCCTCTCCTCCTCGGCCAGTTCTTCCCTCGCCTTCTTCTCCCTCTCCTCCATTCTCTGTTCCTCCCGTTCCGCGAGCTGCTGCTTTATCGCGTTCTGGAGCTCCAGAGCCTTCTGCCGCCTGATCTCGCGCTCCTGCAGGATATCGGCGTCGATCGGCACGTTGTGCCCCCGCAGGTACCTCTTGTTCGTGTCCGAGCCGAGGGAGCCGGTGGTCGAGCTGTCCGGGCTGCTCGCGCTGTCGTGGCTTATTACCAAGACCTGCGAGTGACAGTCGGTTCTGTGATAAATTTACCAATTTTCTCGATCAACGCTGGTTTTGTTGCAAAATCAGATCAACTAATGTAGTTTATTGATTTTTTTTCAACGATTACTTCCTTGATAAGCAAATATTTTTTCGAATCTCCCTGTTTTAGTTTAAGATGGAACGATTGGGAAATATAAATCGCCATCCTGCAAATCTTGGATAATATTAAGCCTCCGATTAGGCCTTCTGCTACTGTTTGTTAAACACCGCACCTGCAGTTGTTTTTTGCTGAAGATTATTTAATTGAACCAGTCTTCATCGGAAAGAACGCTGGGATTTAACAGTCTTTCTCAAAGAGCAGGGGGTGTTGTTAGTGTTAGTCAAGGAGAGGCGGCCCTGCACGTGTTAATGGTCCTAATGCCCAAACTTTAACGAGCCGATGATTTTTTTTTTGTTAGAGCCGTCGTCATTACGAATCGTAACTTTTTCACTTATTCCAATTCAAAGAGCGTATCAACACAAGAAAGCGCAATGGGCCAGCTAAAGACCTTCCTAATGTACGAACTGTTCCCCCAAAACGAAAGATAAAATCTCACGTCTTACTTGCGAGCTGTGATCGAGCCGCGATAGCCCCCGCTCGAGCCAAGAGGGCGGCGGCGGGTCTTTAGATATTTCCTGGCCCCAGACGCTACCCCATCTCTGCCTGTTGAACTCCCCGGCCTTCAGACTCGCCAACTTCCTCGACGACGGCAGCGAATTCTCGTCCCCGTAGTTGTAGGGATTCTGCCACGTCCTCTCGCCCATCGCCGAGTCCGAACTTTTGCAGTTCACTGCGACAAAAGAGCGCCTGTTTATTCATCACATTGCTTTTCCTATAAAAACTAAATGCCCAAGAAACGGGACATCGCCGATTCGGGCACGATTATTTTGTTTATTTTTGGACACTGGGAAATCAAATTTTTTTGTTCTTAAAGCAGAAGGCTCTTTTTTTGCGGGAGAATTTATTTTTTATCACCACTGACAACACTCACAACACTGGATCGAATTATTTTCAGAGAAAATAGCGCAGTAGATTTTTGGAGTCGATTCTGGAGGTTATTCTTTCGTTCAAATACTTTGACACTCTGTTTTCTTTCGAATGTATTTCTGGTTCAAAATTGTAATGCATTATCATTGTTGTTACTGAAAAACGTTTTTCCAATACTATGGTATTTTTACTCATTGACTATACATTTTTCCAGCACGAATAACGCACTGCGTACTTTGAAAAAAAAAAAAAACACACAAAAAAAAAAACCACGCCCCGGAGAAGCCGCGATGCCAACGATCGATATTAAAAACGGAATCGAGAACCCTCGCCGTGACACGGCAGCAGAGTAACGGCCCGCTGCTTGTGCTGCTGCTGCTGTTGAATGGCAGGGACGTCGAGGTTGTCGCTCGCGTAGCCGCTGGTCTCGCCCTCGGGTAAGTCCAGATCGGCGTCGTCGCTCTTGCGCCGCGACCTGGAGTGGCGGGTCGCGCACCTGTGCCTCGACTGGTGCCGGCCGTGCGGCGCGTTGGCCTCTTGGTCCTGCCGACAGAGGCTCGGCGTGATAAGGGGGACTCGCGTGACCGCGGGGATTTACACGGCCGGAGATTCGTATCGGCCGCTCGTCGGCCGGCTGATCAGTCGGTGGAGAGCTTTTTCGAGAGCGTCTCGCGCGGGCGAGGATGATATTTGTCTTTTTTTCTTTACCGGGTCATCGGATTTCGTTCTTCCGAACGAACGCATTAATTTTCAAGGTAACGGGAAGCACGGCAATGTCGAACGAATTTATATATAAAGGCGCCGCTTTGTGTTTTATAAGCGATTTATCCAGCGATTCGAGCGCAAAAGTTGAGCTTTCGTCGAAGCGATAAAAAAGTTGGCGCTTACGGCGGTTCTCTGTGCAAGGGCTGTATCGATTATTCAAATATTCTCATGTGCTGCGAGTACCTGCGGCGGATAGCGCAGCGCACCAGAGAATATTTAACCTGGTTTCTCGATCGCGCGGGTCTGAGAAATCGGATACACGACAATTTAACTGTCCCGCGGCACGCAACTTCGATTTCGCTCTGGGTAGTTGTTGATTTTCCGCACTAAACGCAGAGTTGATACTGCTTCGTCTTAATATTTTTATTATTATTATTAAGATAGGTATGCTTCATTGATTCTTCATTGCAATTTGAGAATTTTTCTTTTCTGCGAATTACTTTTACATTGTCTAACTTTGGATATAGCTAGAGTCTTCGATTGAGTTCGTATGATTCTATTGTATATAGTAAAGAGATATGCGCACGTGGCACGATGCTAAAGACTTCTATGACTCACTTTAGTGAGCTGTATTCGTATTGATGCGAGATCGATAATTATCGCAAGAATTCTTTTATTCACCTTTAATTGTTTTACAAGAAGTTCTTAATCTTATTCCTTGGCTAACGTCGTTTTATACGCAGTAAAGTTTTTCTCCCCTTGTTTGATAAAAATTCTGGGTCACTAATACACTACTGGCAACAAAGACATAAAAAAAACATTACAGCAGCTCGTAAGAACGAGGGTAGTTGAGTATCACGTGATCAGTGGTGTCCCAGTTTACGCAGTCGTATAGGAGGGGTCAACGCGTTCCAAAGTAATCCACGCACGTAAGTACACGGCATGAAATATATTATATTTTCGATCCTATTTGGTTTCGAGCTTCACTATATGAAAACATGTATTTTTATCTCTGACTAGAAATATTTGTACTCGAACAGCCAAATTAACACAAAAAGCTCCGAGTAACACAGGGCCAAAGGATCCTAAGGGAGGGTCAACGCACCCCAGCGGGGGATCGATGCCACGTCCGCGTTCGGGCAGCCGTAAGGTGCTTAACTCCCTTTTCTCGGAGCCGAGGCCGGATAGCCGGCAGTAGAAAGCCATGCAGACGTTTGATACGCGTCACGCTATGCGCGGCTTTTGACGTACAACGATTTAAACTTCCCTGGCAACGCTCGCTCGTTTTCCCCCAAAACGGAATGTTTCCCCGACTTGTGGCAGCGCGAGCGTGACCGGGAGCAACTACGCGAACTTTTTCTTCGCTGAACTTTCTTCCTCTGATGTCGGCTCCTTTTGTTTCAAGCACGAGGTACCACGGGGCTGAGAAAATGGGTTGGAATTGTATCGATGAGAAAGCCTAGTTTCCGCGTTGGGGGTAGGGGGTGAGGCCGGTTGTTACGCCGCGCTGCGGTTTCCAGCGTCTTGATTTACGGGGAAGAGCGCATGGATTTATTCCTCGAAAAATGATGCGGGGAACGGTTGAGCTGCGCTGAAGCAAGTGTATGGAGGTCGATTGTTTTCTTTTGTCAATACAGGGAAAAATAGTTTTGATTACCACTGAATTTTTTTTAACACTGTCGTAATTTAATCGTTAATTTAATCAAGTAATAAATGATGAGTGAGATTTTAATTAGTTATTGAAACGACATTTATCGAGAATAAAAATTGTATTATTATTTTAACGCGTTTTATCTAGAATTAAATTCAATGATACTTAAACAGATGTTAAATTGATGAGCAAATTTTAATTATTAACCAAAACCTCAATTAATTATTGATTAAGCTTTAATTCTTGATTTCGGTCAACAACAATATCGAACATGGATGAAAATTTAATTTATTTAAACATGATAATCTAATTTGTGCTCGAGTCATTACTCCAGAGTTTTATTGAAACCTTTTTGATCTGGACTATATTGTGCAGTGTACACACAATGTATTTTTAGCCACTGCTTATTAAACTACGTCTTTGATTTGAAATAACGTGTCGAGGCCTAAACAAGTAGGGCTAATGTGTATATATACAAATGAAGGCTTACTTGTCTACGACAGTAAAGTTTACCTAGTAATTCGATCATATTTGATGTTAAAAAATTTGGTAATAAGTAAGCTCGATTATATTAAAATAATGAAAATTCCTAAAATTACAAACTTGAACCGATTTCTATGAATCAAACAGCATTATGTTTACTTCGCTGTAGAATCCTCGGATTTCTCAATCGAACAATTGCAATTAAATTTAGAATCGTGAATCGAAATACGAATCGACCAAGCAATGAATGTTAATTTTCGACGAAACTCCCATTGAATTGAGATTCGATCGGATCATCCAGGATTTCTGCTCTCACCTGATAGCGACACTCATCCCTGGGACGAACGATGGGCGGCAGACTGGGACTCCGTCGGCGCGAGTCGCGCTCGAGTTCCTGATAATCCTGAAGATCAATGAGGCTCGCGCTGTTGGCGAAGTCGTGGCGGCCGCTGCCGCAGCCGAAGCCGGAGTTGCCGGCGTCCGAGCCCAGACTCCGCAGGCTTATCGTGCTCGCGTACTTGGGCTGCTGCTGATGGTGGTGGGGCTTGCCGTTCATCTCCGACAGCGATGTTCTGCAGTGGTCGGTGGGGTAGGTGCTGGGATGCATGTCGGTATTAAATGCGACGTCCATCCGCGACGGTATGGTTATGACTGATGGCGGGAGACTACGTTTGGGCGTTATTTACCGGATCGTGCTCCGGACGGTGTCCTTGTTCCTGGCGGGGTTGCCGTTCCCGGTGAGCCTCGACATTTCTTCTGCTCGGAAAAATCGCGATCCAGGGGCATTAGCAGTTTTGTTCTTTTGCGCGGTGGATAATGTGATTGCATGATGGGCAGCGAGTGTCTCTCGATAATACTGCGAGAGAGTGATCGTGTGGAGGTGCGCTCTGAATCGTGGGATAATAACTCAAGTACCTTGCGTGATGGTATTCCAAAAGCGTGGCATGTAATCTGCGAATTCTACGGCGCCGCGAAATACCAAAGAACAATTGAAAAAATTAATTTTTCTCCTTGTAATTTGAACTCGCGGACTTGTACATGATATTGATTTTTCAAATAGTTTGCCATGTAATTTGTTCTTGAAAATTTAATGCACCATTTGTGCTTGAAAATTTTTATCGCACAACAATAAACAAGACGGTGTTCGAAAAAAATTTTGTCAGCAACAATAATGAATCACATTTCGAACAAGAGAAAGAGGTGTCAAAAGATTTGAAAAACGTATCTTTACATTTTTTTCAATCAACGACTGCTTTATAAGAAGTGATCGAAAAAACAATTACAGACAAAATAGAGCAATTCTCGAGAAACAAATTTTAATAGAACTCAAGTGAATTAAATATTAATAATTCATGCTATAAAATTTTTTAATCCATTGGATTCTAAAACAATAGGTGCAAATTTGTATCACGAAGATCCTAAAAATCTATCGAACACTCGTGTACCCAAGTCTACAAATATGTATTTGAAAAAAAAAAAAAAAAAGAAAAAGGCCCCCCCCGCCCCCCCCAACCGCACACCCAACAACACCACAAAAAAACAAAAAAAAACAAAACAAAAAACCACACCACCACGTGCTCCCCCCCGGCGACATTAACCTTGTCAGCTAAATTATTAAAGAATAATACAAAATAATGCCACACGTATAGAGCTACCCTATTATATACACACGCACTCGTGCACCAAACTCTCACCCACCTTCACACTGCGAAACAAAACCAAAAGTCTCCAACAACCAAAAGCAACCGAGAGCCAGTATTGCATACACCAACTACATCCATTCCAGGTCAGTACACTATACTATAAAAAAAAAAAAAAAAAAAAAAAACACCATATCCCTCCATACTACCACAAACAAAAAACCGCCCTCCCCCCCCGGGCCGGCCCCCCGCC
>JAPYYV010000327.1:0-35250 GCA_030522625.1 Copidosoma aretas
ATGAAATACTGTGCTTCAGATAGAGATTCTACCATTCGTAGCGCCAGAAATAAACAAATTCGGGTTTTACCTATAATTTGGAGGTTAGGATAATTTTTTCATCAATTATCTATAGTTTTCCCTAAATCTAAATAATCTTAGCTTTCATTTAAAAAAAAAATCATGTCAATCGGACTCACCGTTCGGGAGTTATTTTATTTCGTAAGGATTTTGACGATCCGGAACACTGTGCGGTGTCCACAGTATTGCGATCTCAAATCTTTTTAAATATTTAATATATTAGAAAACTATTCAAGTGGGTGACTAAAAAGCAGTTGATGCGTTTCCGAACTGAGGAGAAAGAAAATTTTCTACCTATAAATGTGCTACCTCCTACTGCTGGTACAGAAACGTTCTCTTATTCATTACTGGTGCAAACTTTCATAAACTTAAATTATAATGTCTAACGTGCAGCTTAAAAGTTAGTCATTTTGATATGAAAGTATCGTTGAACATAGTGTTAAATGGAATTCGGCCGGTGTGAGACGTTACTCAAGTCATTTTACCTATTAGTTCGCTTGCGTATGCCTGATTATCTGAGTGTATAGTATGAGCCCCCAAAAGGAGGGATCACTGTAAAAAGAGCCTGCCAAACGATTGACATGATTGAGGTATTAAGATCACTTTACTTAAATCGAAGCTTACTTTTGTTGCAAATGATCAAAGACGATCAATTACAATATAAGACGAACAAAAAAAAGATCAAATTACGATCAAATACGATCAAGATCCGATCGAATACGATCGAAATACGATCAAATACGAATATAAGACGATAAAAGTACAATCAAATACGATTAAAATACAATCAAATACGATAATGATACGATAAAAATATGGTCGAATACGATCAAAATACAATCAAAGTACGATTGAATATGATCAAAATACGATCGAAGACGATAAAGATACAATCAAAATACGATCGAAGTACGAATGAATTAGATCAAAAAATGATAAAATACAATCAAAATACGATCCAATACGATCAAGATACAATCAAAATACGATCGAAATACGAATAAAATATATTAAAAAATGATCAAAATACGATCAAAATACGATCAAAAACGATCTCAATACGATCGAATACGATTAAAATACGAACAAAATGCGATTAAATATGATCAACACACGATCAAAAACGATCATTTACGATAATATACGATCATAATACGATGAAATTACGATCAAACTTCGATCAAATATGATCCAAATACAATCAAATACAATAATAATACTATAAAAATATGGTCGAATACGATCGAAATACAATCAAAGTACGACTGAATATGATCAAAATACAATCAAATACGACCAATGAAAATAAAATACGAACAAAATACGATGAAATACGATTAAAATACGATTAAAATACGATCATATAAGATCTAGATACGATCAAATACGATTACAATAATATAAAAGTACGATCAAATACAATAAAAGTACGATCAAACTACGATCAAAAAAGATCAAAATACATTTAAATAGTCAACTTATATAGTCAATGGATAGTGCATTACGAATTGTACCGTGTGCTTAGTGTGTTTGTGCGTCCGTACGGACATAGGTGTGGATGCCTGTGTAAATGTGTGTGAGTGTGCGCTCATGTGTGTGTAATTTGCACATGTAAAGACTTATTATTATCATTATTTAAATACAGAATCAATCATCAAAAAAATTTTGCATGCTTAGCAGATCTATGCAGATGCCTATTATCTATTCAACGGGTTGTTATCATGACTTAACCTCAAACCATTCGAAAATACGTGACATAAAAAATAAAAATTCTTATGGGTTTTTAAAAGAAAAATATTATCGCGGAGCACAAATAGAGAAGTGTTGGTTCATGTAAAAACATAACCACAATTTTCAGTGTTTTGGATGTATCTATATCGAATCGATATGAAAAAATTGTGGAAAAAATGATAGCATGTTTAGAAAATCATGACAAGTATACAGAAATAATTATTTTCGGTTTTGTGTGCACTAACCTCGAAATTTTCAAAAATATGCGATATCTCAACAGAAAGCCAGATAGGCTACAAATACAAATCCTTAGCGGTGTCCTTAGGAGTAAATAATCATATAGTAGGACAAATAGAGTGGTTTTAGTCAACGTTACGCCATAACTTTAATTTTCCTAATTTCGCGTATGTCTTGGTAAAAAATCAGTAAAAAAATTTCGAAAAAAATTTCCACACGGTTAAGATATGAATACTAATGCGTACCAATTATTAAAAAATGTATTTATGACAGCACAACCTTTAAACCACAGAAAACACGCTATATATCTCAACGGGTAATCAAGATAGGTCGAAGACAACAATTTTTACAATTCAATGCAGACATGCGTAGTTCGCAGTTCTGTGGTGTGTCAGACGTGACGCACCCAGTTTTTTTTCATTATTCGTACATCAGGAAATTTTTTGAGTCAAGCTACATTCACCGGCGCAAGGGTCAAGTCATTAACCGTACAACTCTGCACAAGCAATCTACACCACATGCAACCACTAGACATAGTTATAGTAATATACGGTGTACGGTGCTTATGTTAAGTTGACCCCTGTAGGACTAGACCCTTACGTGTTTGTAACATACTTTCTTAAAAATATGTTAATCATCCATTTTATATGATTGAATAAACATTTATTAATAAAAACTGTTTGTTCATTATGTTGTTAGAATTCTTTTACATATACATTATATCGTGGGTGTTAAACACTAAAAAATAAGTGTTTCTTCTCTTATCTACATACTATATTCTTTATTATTGTAAAATATTTATTAAAATCACATCCAATTAACGAATATCCACATTCCAACGATAATTTTACTACCTCACATACATCGAACTAGGTTATTAAAATATCGTTGTGTAGCAGCTATATAGACAATTATATATTCTCCGCCAAATAAGTATAGCTTCATAGTTAAGTGCCCAAGCACCCACTGGCTTTTTTTTTTATATCAAAGTATCGTTTGAAATAGTGTTGAATGGAATTAAGCCGGTGTAAGACGTTTCTAAACACGAATGGTTTCACCTTGTAGTTCGTTTGCCTTTGCCGGACTATCTAGGAGCAATGTATGAGTTAATAAAAAAAAGGTGATCACTCTAAAAGCTTTTTTACTTACTTCAAATTACTTGACTCAAATCGAAACTTACTGTTGTTGCGTATGATAAAGTACGATCTATTACTATAAAGTACGAAGAAGATACGATCAAAATACAATGAAACTACCATCATGTACGATCAAAGTACGATCAAAGTACGATTAAATACAATCAAATACGTTAAAAAAACGATTAAAAAGAGACCAAAATGAGATCAAATATGATTAAAATACGATAAAAATACGATCAGGACGATCAAATTCAATAAAAAAATGATTAAAATATGATCAAGGTACCCATAAATTACAATTAAACTACGAACACATAAGATTACATACGATCAAAATACGATTAAATACCATCAAAATACTAATAAAATCTATTAAATATGATCAAAATACGATCAAATATGATAAAATACCATAAAACACGATCATGAGACGGAAAAAAAATCATCAAAATACGATCGAGTTACGATTAAATATGATAGAAATACGATCAAAATACGATTAACATACCATCAAAATACGATCAAATACGATTGAATACAATCAAATACAATTGAATACGATCAAAATACGATCAAAATATGACCAAATTCGATTAAACTCGATCGCTGTCTCCCAGTAATTTTCTGGCACAGTTAAAAGAAATAGAGCGTTGCAGTGCGAATGACGTCCAGAGTATTGCGCTCTCACATTGTACGCTTGGCATATTTAATATAGTGGAAAAAATCGCTGCCAATACATTGGCGCGAAGATTCCTCAATTTTTTGATATTTTATAAGTAACGAGTAAAATATAAAGATCCATACATCCATCAAAAAACTATTAAAATTTTTACATTTCAGCCATTATATCTAACAAATAAAAATCATTATCTGTGGAATCAGCTGATTCATACATTTCGTCTTCGTAATCATTACTAGTTAAAAATATGAGAATATGTACATCAGCTCTGTGAACTGGGCACCCGGGATAAATAATTGGACAAAACACCATTAGACATTATATTGTGCTTCGTCTCAGCGTTATAAACCTGTTTATAGTGTAATTGTAAGTCAATTGATTTATTTTGTTTTTTTAATAAAAATTGTTTTGGGTTCTACGATAAAACATATTTTGATTTATGTAAAAACGAAGCAAGCTACAATAATTTTCGAGTACTAATCGATTTGCGCGTCAATTGTGATTCAAGATTAAGGTAAAGTTCGCACGATTTAATTGATATTCATCGAAAACATAAATAATTCCATTGTCTGGTAGGTTATAACTTTTAACTTCGTTGCACATCGCGTTGCACAAGTTATTTGACTTTCTGCTCGCCAACCAAAAGGGCGTTAAATATAAGTTGCAGGCTATATCGGAAAAAAACGCAAAAAAACTCCTCGGCTGGCGTTACATTCATATTGCAGGCTATATAAGCAAAAAACGCAAAAACCCAGTTAACGTCACCAAATTAGGAAAATTAATTAGATCCTCAGCAGTCAATGCTAAGTATCTCGATAGACTTTAGTACCTGTACTGTTGATAATTGAGTAAACAAATTATTTATATCCCAAGTAATCGATCCCGACTCCACATGGACTACATTACCAATAATTTTATTTTATAAATAGATTATTTACATCCCAAGCAGTCAATCCCCAGTGACCCAATAGGCACAACTGTCTGCATATTTGTTAGTTAATTAATTGAATTGAGTGAGAACAGCTCATCCACAGTAACCTAGTACGATGGACGGGCCCCTTGGTTATTATTTACAGTAACTATGTTTTATGATTTCGATAACGCGTATACATATTATAAGAGTTTTAAGTTCTTTGCATTCATAAATTGCATTATTGTTGCCATACAAATAATAAATAGAAAATCTAAAAAGCGCGTTAAACCTATTGACCCTGTATTGCATTTCAATTCATTACAAGAAATTTTTGCTCTAGATTCTAATATTCTTTTATTTAAAAATTATATCCAAAACAGTGTATGCTACAGAACCCAGAACGTTCGACTGTATGTACTAGAGTTTGACAAATTATTAATGAATTATAGTATCCCTAACAATTAAATAGAAACAATTTTTTATGATTATAATTAAAACATAGCCATATTATGTTATACTATGTTACTGACACGATTCAAATGAACCTCTGATGCATCAATCCTCATGAAACTGCTGGAATTAAGTATAATATTATTAAGCTCTGGAGGACTTCTCTCACCATATATCACATCTCAAAATCCGGTATCAAAACTTCAATTAGCGCAGTCACCCGGACGATGCCCCTCAGTTCCGCAGATTTTAGGATAGTGTCTGCGTCCATTTTTTTTTTTAATCTAGATAATATACATAAAGCTCACGCATCAAAATATTGTTGAAAGAAATTATCTATTATTATAACCCAACTACTTAAATTTAATATATTTTTGCGTAGAATCGTGTTTCTAATTATTAGTTTTCTTATGCGAAGTTCCAATTAAATAGAAAATGTTTGCAGCTCAGCTAAACAAGAGCAGTCGATAATACTGTAATACAATTTTTGTTGCAATTGACGTTATTTTTAACTATATAGTTTTCTCGTAATCAGTTTTATATGTTTCAATTTATTGTATTTTTTTTTTATTCAGGCATTACTTACAATGTATATATATATGTATATATGGCTGATTCCGCCGTCAGTTGCTCAGGTGATGGCCCCGGCACTTACGCGCGTACTAGGATAATATGTAAAAAGGTCAATTTCTATGCAAAAGCTACGATGTTTCTGTTTTATAAATAAAAAACAGCATTTAAAGTCGTTTTTGTGGTCAAGTTTACAAAAAAGGCGTCCAAATGACCTTTTAGTCAAGTATCACTTTTCGGTTTTTTCACCTTTCGACCCTCATTACGCGACCATACAGCTCATACACCCCAACTGTGAATACGCATCATAAACATTAAGCTTTTTTCTATCTATCGACCACATTCATCTATCTATCAACCACATCAACACAAAAATAAATTGACACACAATTGAACTAAAAACAGACTTATAACGCGATAACGAGGTACAATTTAATGTTCAATTGTGTTTTGTCGAATTATTTAACCCGGGTGCCCAGTTTACAGAGCACATACATCCATAAAACACTATAAATATTTTCACAATCAAGCCACCATATCTTACTTAATCTAAACATTGTAAATATTATAAAGAAAGAGAAACATCATTTACATTATCAAATTTTGAAAATAAGGTGTGAATATAATGAAGACTAACTGTATTTAATGACAAAATATAATAATAAGAATCAATATATTAATATATACAAGTTTCTACACATACATCCAGCTTAGATCTGTGGGGAATTTTAGGATAGATGTCCCAGTGCAGCACGCGAGCGCAGAAAAACTCACTTCTCAGCCCACGATTGGAACATTATAATGCATTGTAAAAAAATAAAGAAAATGCATTATCGACGTGTTTTTTTCTAAGCTTTCCGATAAAGTTATTAAATTTGCAAAAATATTTCCTCTTAACCTAAAAAAAAACACAAAACTTTTGATATCTAAAAAAGCTTATTTTTAATATTTTTTTTAATAGTCCCAGTCAAAAGATAAGATTTTTTGACGTCGAATATAATGTACCTGACAGTGTGGTAAAGCAATAGGTTACGAGATATAAAGCGACAAACAGGCGGTGCGCTGCTTAATGCGGTGCTGCGGGGCACTGTGCGGACCGCCTCGTTCGCTGGCAAAGCACACCTACTGTTTGACTTCATTGGATATTTCAAGTTAATGTTATTTAACGTCAAAACTATTATCCTAACATCAATTACAACTTTTTTATTTATATAGATTAATTATATACAGTTTTCTACCTTTAACCTTTTTTTTTCGAAGTTTATTTTTTCTTATGTATCTCGAAGCATATGACTGCTCCCTCTTACAAACGTTTCTGCCTTTCTTATTTTCCGTCTCTATACCTAGCTTATTTATTTTCGAAAAAATTATAGTCTGAGTCGAAAGAAAAAATCGTTTCATCAAAAGTTTACCTTCATGATTGGGTATGAAAGCATAATAATGTGAAGTACCTGGAATCAGCACAGCTTTTGATAACCTTTTTATTAATTATCCTGCAGTAGTATCGTGATCAGATTTACGGCTGAAAATTACTTGCGTTTCTTGACAATATTTATTTGCTCAATCGTACTTCAGCAGTTAGTATTCGAAAATTGAATTTTTGCAGGCTTGCGCGCCTTTCTCCTCGTTTTAAATTTGCCCCAACTCCATCGCAAGCTCCTTTGCCATGTGCTGTAGCATGGGAATACTACTCTGCAGGATTCTTATAGTCTTTATAATAATAAGGAAAATTAAACAAATTATTTCTATTTTTGAAATGCTCAGTTGCACCATCTAATACGTAATACATTTTTTCTCGCTTAAAATGACTTTTCAAATAATTTGTACTGTGTTTCTGATATTATTAAGCAGTGGCTGTATCGTGAACTGAATTATCCGAGATTGCTGCTAAGCTCTTGTGCTTCAGTTCATATTTTTCTCTGTAATAAATGACAACTGTTAATACTGTGGCCTGATTGTTGTTGCAATGAAATGATCGCGCTGCATTTTGAACGATAAAAGCATAGTTTTCAGCGGAATCAAAACAAACTATAAATTATTGATTTAAAAGAGTTTCTTTTAGATCTTTTATAAAAGCTGCTTGCTTAGAGGCAATAAAATCGTAGGTTCTTAATTTAATTACTTTATGAGCTGATGTATCCAAGTACTTATTAGTGTTCATAGTTCGGCTAGCTATTGTATATCGGTCAGTTTGCTTCCATGTGTCAAATGTAATCTCATAAATATTGTTATTATGGAATGTTGCAAGTAAAAATTCCCTTTCTTAACTTATCTTTGGACAATCCAAACTATTACCTAAAAAACACGAATCCGTTGCTGTAGCACAAACAATCATACGAATACAGTCATGATAATTTTAACGGCGATAGTAATTATTTTGTTAAAATTTTGATATCGATTCCATAAAACATGGATTATACATTTTTGTGATAAACACATACGCAAACCACGTATGTACCGCTACTTCCGGCGAAGACACAATAAGTTTGTCATAGCTGAGTGAATTTTGTTGAACCGATTTTAAAGCCTCATTTTCAGATTTAAATATATCATAACATTCGTTCAAATTACATGCCAAAAGTCTCCTCTGCATGTGAACTAGCTTACCACTACTTTCTTTCACAGATAAAAAAACTTCTTTCGTTCCAGGCATTATTCGACTAATATCCTCAAGCTCATAAAAATTTGTTACCAATTTTTTAGTTTCTACTGACAAAGCATTACGTAACAATTTTTTCGGAAACGTAAAAATCCCATTTTCCAAAACTAATTTCTTAGCTTCTCTTGCTTCACATTCAGAGTAAGACAATTCTTCAATTAGTCTTCAACGAATTCAATAAGTAGGTTCAAGTGTGAGCAAGCAGATTCTGTGCTATTTCGTAGTCGATTCATAAAATTTTGTCTATTATCTGCTTCAGAACCGTAGCTCCTGCCTTTTTAAAATCATTGTCAATCGCAAGCTCTTTGCTTTTTTTATATATATTTGACCTACACGGCTAGCAAATCTTAGCATCGGGTGGCACTGATGGATACATTTCTCGAAAAACTACAGGAAACAACTTAAGGTTTTACCTTATTACATGGTCTTCTTTTTCTGATAAATGTACACAAGCAACTGTCTATGCTTTTTGCATTGTGTAAGCAATGATATAATTGTTTACCTACACAAAAAAAAAGTTTTGAAATAATTTTAACGAAACAATAACGGATGATATCTCATGTTAAACATACTTACGGTATTTTAAAAATTGCGGACGAATATATTGACTGAAAGTAGCTAGGAACTTTAGCTCATGTAAGTACAAAGAAAAAAATATAAAATGTATACTTAAGTTGTGTTTGCGATATCAACATTCCCTTTTGGGTGCCTGAACATGGACGTCTTAAAGTCTCGAGACTGCCACCAAATTGTTGGCAGGTGATTTAATTCAATCTGACGTTAAACAGATACTAATATTATTTAAAAAAAAAAAAGAATAGACACTTTAGTTGCAATAAAACATACTACGTAATTGCATTCAGACATTTAAAACCAATTCATGCACCAAAATAAACAGAATTTATAATTTACGTTCAGACTTGATTTTTAGTATCAACTTCTCTTTTTGTAGACTAATCATTCACAAATAAATTTCACACCTTTCGTAGCTAAATGACAGTCTATTTTCCCTATTGAAAATAAATTATATCAGTATCAGTTTATCGTTAGTATGAATGGAATCGCCCGCCTCACATTTGGCTTGCAGTCTCCAGCCTTCAGGACGTCCATGTAAAGGCACCCTTATGTATGTGCTCCGCGAGCGAGCGAGACTAGCCATGCGGGGCCGCGCGTTGCTCGTTCGTCGCCTTGTATCTCGTAAACTATTGCTGCACCACACTATGAAAAACATTATATCCGACGTCAAAAAATCTCATTTCTCGATTCGGACTATTAAAAAAAATATTAAAAATACACTTTTTGAGATATAAGACGTTCTGTGTTTTTTTCAGGTTAAGCAGCTATATTATTGCAAAATCAATAGCTTTATTAGAAAGCTGAGAGAAAAACACGTTGATTATGTTCTTTTATGTTTTTTTTTACAATTCATTATATGGTGGCAATTGTGGGCTGAAATGTAAGTGTTTTGGCGCTCGAGCGCCGTGCTAGGACATATATCCTGAAATGCCCCATGTGTATTCATTAACATGACAAATAATTTAGACACATTATCAGATCAGCCTAATAGTAAGCAAGTAACGTAGACAGTGGATCACGAAACCTTAATCAAAAGATCACGAAACCAGTATCTAAACATTGCGTACTTGTGTGTTTTTGCTAAAACTCATATTTATTATAAATAACATATTTTTAATAATATATTATAAAAATATTAAATCACGTGTCATTAATGTGTTTCATAAGAATAATTAAAATATTTTTACCTATTTTTTTTGAATTTGTATCTTCAAAAATTAAATGATTTATATTTATATGTTTATCATTTTCTAGTAATGTATCTGTATAATGTCCTTCATTTATTGTTTCCGCTTTATGATGTATAACATTTATAACCTCAAATTTATTATTGTTTAATCGTTTAACGTTATCAAATGTATTATCTGAATTGTAATCGTTCATTTCTGTTATTAAAAATTCATTTTCTTTTTCTTATATTCTAAACAAAAGTATTTGTAAGATAACTTTTTTTTTCAATATTGCTAAAATTTTTTTTTTGTTTTAGTAATTGATGTAAACAAGTTTCACCACTTGTATTCGATTTGGTTGGATTATTAAAATTCAAATCTATAATATTCTGTATATTATACGTATTGTTTATATCGTTTTGATTTAAATGCAGTGTAATAATTATATTATTTGTTTCTTCTTTTATGTTGTACAAGCAACTATCGAGATATGTTTTGATTATTATTTAATGTTATTTTTCTTTACAATTTAAATCTTCAATTGTTTTTCTCCTATTTCTGAAAGGTAGAGATAACAATACCTGTTCTTCAAAAAATTATTGATTTTGTCAGTGTCTATATTAGAATTGTAAAAGCCTATAATTATATATTTTTTTCTTTGTTTTATATCAAACTAACTTTCACTATAACCGGATTCGTTATCATCATTGTTTTCTAGTAGTTTTTGATAATAATTGTGTTTACCAACAAAATCAGCTCAACAAATATTTCCTAATTGTGTATATCTTTTTTGATGTTTATCAAAAATATTTTTGGCACGAATATTTTTACGAATTAGTCAGAATAATTTTGATTTGTTATTTTTCAAATTCTAGTTATTTGATCTATTAATACAGCATTTATGTAAACAACCGCTCTTGTTGAATAATATAATAGTATTGATGGCGTTAGACAAAATGCTTCTAGCGCTGATAAAATGTTACCATTTAGAAATACATTTCCAATTTTCGACAGATGTTGTTTATTAGTCATATTTTCATTATTAATCTTATTAGCAGCTGCTTTAAGTAATTTTGAGAGACCAGAATCACCATTAGTGATGAAATGTACCATATTGTAAGCAGCACTATATGAATCTAAAACAAATTAAATCTCCATATTCAATTTTAGTAATGATAAAATAATTGGATTGTATGCATTTAGTGCAACTTCTAAAGATGTTCTTTTTAAAAAATGTTTTGGTTTTTGTAAAGAAATTCTAATTACAGAAATGTATTTATTTTCGGACAACTCCAATTTTATTCAAACACCTTTAAAACTCATATCAATGTTTTTTGAAAAAAATTTGTTCATTAAAGTTTTTATTTTTATCAAATAATTTTTTTTATAACCAATGATTTTATCATCATTTAATGGATTTAAAATCAAGATTTTGTTATCCACAAACATAAAATAGTTTAATCTACATATTTTCTTATTGATTTTTCCTTTGTAACATATAAACGTGTGTTTATGTCTGTGAAGATACATGTAAGGATTTTGTGATGATTATTCTCTTTTCTCTTCCTCTCCTCTACTCCTCTATAGCTCGCCTCACAGGCGACGCTGTAAAAATTTATTACCCCGTAAAAAGAAAATTTTGATGTATATTTTTATCAATAGTACATCTATTATATTACAAAATATAGATGTCATTATATATATATATATACATATATATATATATATATATATGTATTTCTAAAGTGTATTTGAAAGCATATTTCTTTTTTTAGTTATTTTAATTATAAGTATTAGTATTGTGATCGTGTGATATTCTTTCGTTGGTTTTACACATAAGCTGAAAAAAGAAATTATTGTTCAAAAAACTAAAATAAATTTTTAAATTATAAATAAGTAAGAATATAAAATATACATTAGTTTCCCTACTATTTACTTCTGGACTCTTGGATTCTACTTTTTGCAAATATTACAGTTTACATTTGCGTTCTTAGTTTTTTGATGGCAACTGCCAAATAGATATTAGTCATAAACGTATATAGTAGACTACAATAAGTTGAACAAATGAAATAGGCACCTATTTTTTTTTATCGTGTGATACATAATTTAATTAAAATACTAACATAAACATTGTGATTTGGACAAAAAGTCTTCCTCAGGTCATAGATTATTTCAAATTTAAAAAAGAATAATTTTAATTTAAAATTATTAAGATAAGCCATCGCATGAATCACACATACGCACACACATAAACATACACACACACAAACAAACACAGATGCACAGAAAGCATACACACATAAACAAACACACATAAATATATAATTGTTTTTCATAAGAGACAATAAAGAAAAAGAAACGTGTGGGTCTTGGGACCTAGGAAAGAAGCGAAGCTTCAAAAATATAGGTTACCAAATTCGATGTTATGGACACTTTTCAAAAAGAAATAATTTGAAACGAAAAAACGATAAAAAAAAAGAGAGAGAGAGAGACATGAGGAAGGTAGTATTAACGATTTTTAGGTATAAATAAAGACAATAAACAAATTTTTTTATATTTTTTATTTTTTTAAGAGTCATGGCTTATATAACATTATGAAAACGTATAAAAATAATTTAAATTTATTCATTATCATTGCAGTCAACTATTGACACTGTTAATTCTTCTTTATTTTCTATAATAGTTACAATTGGTTTATGATACGAGAAATATGAAATCAATACAATCGATTCAATTTAATTGATATATCTGGTGAATACTGCATCAATGGTGGTACCGCACTTCGTTGTTGATGTATTTGGATCATTTAGCATTGGTTAATAAAAGGTATCATCCAAAAATGTTACCAAAGGATATGAGGCATCTTTTGCAAAGTTAATATCAAAATCTCCACCCAAGACTTGTAGCAGTGTATTAACATTTTCTAACAATAACTCAGAGACTTGATCAATAATAATTATAACATTTTTTTTGTACATAATTATTTAAGGTATTAAATGATAGTACATAAAACTAGTAACAACCCCATATAAAAAAAAGTCTGTTTGCATTTTTTAAAATTTAAAAAGAATTTTCAAAGTGTTCTTTTATATGTATTCACATACAGATATATAATTACCAAAAGAAGAATCCTTTACATCTTAAAAAATTAACTTATTGGAAAATGAAATAAAGTGAACAAAACAGTTTGTTAACTTTGTCAAAATATTAAGATTTTATCTATTTTACAACGGTTCCAAAATACTATGTATTTATATTCAATTTTGTCGCTGGCTAATAGCCTCAGTTATTTAAACTCAAACTGTTTATTTGAACACATGCTAAAAAGTCAAATACACAGTGTACCTAACCTGTATATATCAATTTGTATCAATATACTTACTCTGACTCATTGACAGACTGTAATAACAGCTTTTTTCTTTGTCAAAATTCTTGTCCGCGCTCGGCATTTGTTTTAGCAACCATTTTTTTGTTTGCTGGTTCTTTTACATAACGTAATCGTTGTTATCTTCGTCGTTGCGCATCATGCCTACGATCTTCTTTATTTTCTGAATGCATCCACTCCTGAATGATCAGTGATTGATTAACACTAGGATGTTGTTGTGTGTTGACTTGATCACTATAAGTCTCATCAGAATCACTTATTTTATATTTTAGTTATTTTTTATTTTGTAAAAATTATTTACACGTTACTTACAGCCGATACAATATATAAATTCAAAAGAAAACGAGCCACGCACAACAATGTTGCTTTCGGATGCACTTTATAGGTACACGTAGTGTATACGTGGTGCGTGCGCACGCTTTCTCTCTCTGTCTCTACCATGGAGATGATATATCGTAGGCGCCGACAACCATTAACGACACACACGCTCACGAGTAAACTATATGCATAGCAGCACTCTCTCTTACTCTCTCTCTCTACTGCTTCGCTTGCTTACTCACTCTCTCCCCTCCACTATCCGTATGGCAGCAGCTTGGCGAGAATAGCGAGCAAGGAAGGAAGGAAGTGCAGTAAGGAGAGAGTACAAGAGTAGAAAAAGCCAACTTTGGTAAACACTTGGGACGCACGGTGGGTATTGACATCAATTATGCTCATTTTTTCTCCTCAAGCGACAGTTTACAGCCCAACATAAAAAGCTTTGCTTCAAAAACTTACACACACACACAAACAAACCCCTATATGGAAACAGACACACATTATTAAATTTCAAAAAAGTCATATTTTGATTGAAAAACCTTGAAATGGAATGATTTCTATTCACAGGCTGTAAGCTGTAAAAATATGGAACTATAAAAAATTCTTTTCATATCACTTTTTCAACAAAACTATCATTTTTAAAATAATCATTTTATACAAAATCGACTATAAACACAAAATTTATCCATCAAAAGGATACACACGCACACAGACATAGACAGACATAAGTTAATAACTGATTTTTGTAAGATACTATAGAAAAAAACCACACACACACATGCACACATACCAAAACCATTTTTGAAAATATTATATTCATGATTACGAAACTTAAAAAGAAGCATATATTCTTTCACCGCTAACTATAAAATTATAAAAAATCCCAGACACTATTTAAATTATTTTCAAAGAAGCAGATTTTTTCTGCATTTATTTAAATATAATATAATGCTTGTTTTTGCAAATATTACAATTTTTTATTTAAGTTTTTAGTCTTTTGATGGCGCCTGCTAAATAGGTGTTGGTCAATTACAAATGAGGTAGACTACAATTAGATAAACAAATGAGTAAGTAAAATAGTTTTTTTATTGTGTGTTATATAATTGTAATAAAATACTAACATAACTATTGTGATTTTGACAGGAAATCGTTTTGAAATCATCTTTAACCTCAATATTTTGCCTATAGTATCTTTGCAATTTTAATCCAAAGTTAAAATAATAATTAATTTTGTAGTTGTTGAAAAAATAGCTATAAAAAATAGAATACTTTAATAGATTATTGTGGATTAAAAAAAAAATCTTTTTAATTCAAAATTATTTAGATAAGCGATAGCATAAATGCACACACATACACCCAGATGCACACATAAACATACATACACAAACGCACACACATAGAAATGTATAATTGCTTTTTATAAAAGTCAATAATGAAAAAACACACATACACACACAAACAAACACATTTATGGACACGAACACATTTCATCAGATTTGAAAAAAGTCAAATTCTAATTCAAGAACCTCGAAATAAAATGATTTTTATTCAGGGGATATCAAAATATAAAAAAAAATTCTTTGAGTACCATTTTTTTTACAAAACAAACAGTATTTAAAATAATCATTTGATCCAAAATCGACGATGAACACAAAATAATTTATCATGGGTATACACACACACGTACACACACAGAAATCAATAACTGTTTTTAAAAGATACAATAAAGAAGAAAAAAAACACATACACGCACTCATAACAACACATATTTGGAAAATATTATTTTCTTGTTTACGGAACGTAAAAAAAAATATATTCTCTAACCACAGACTATAAAATTATGAATAGAATCCTGACACTGTTTAAAATATTTTTGGATCATCAAATTTTTAATGAATTTTTTGAGTTATAATATAATGCAAGTTTTGGCAAGTATTACAATTTTTTTTGTGTCTCTAGTTATATGATATCAACTGCAAAATAGTTGTTGGTCATTTACGTACGTAGTAGACCACAATAAGTTGAACAAATAAATTAGTGAACTTTTTTTTTCATTGTGTACATATAATTTTATTAAAATACTTATGTAACCATTGTAA
The DNA here is from genome assembly GCA_030522625.1 of Copidosoma aretas. Lineage (NCBI taxonomy): Eukaryota > Metazoa > Arthropoda > Insecta > Hymenoptera > Encyrtidae > Copidosoma > Copidosoma aretas. The sequence continues at coordinate 15,983 of JAPYYV010000327.1, forward strand.
TTTTGACAGTAAATCCTTCTTGAATCATTTTCTACCTTAATTTTTTGTCCATCCATTCAATGCATCTTGCATCGAAAGTAAGAATTATAAAACATTTTGTGATTGTTTTAAGAATAGCTATGAAATACAGGATACCTTATGAGATTATTTTAATTAAGAAAAAAAATTTCTTTTACTCAAAATTTTTGAGATAAGCTATTGCATAAATGCACACACCTACATGTTCACAGATGCACACACAAACATACACACACAATCACACACAAACAGAAACAAAAATTTCTTTTTCATAAAAGACAGTAAAGAAAAAACACACTTAGAGACACAGACAAAAACATTTATGGACACAGACACACATCAGCCAATTTAAATATTGTCATATTCTGATTTTATAACCTGAGAAGAAAATAATTGTTATTTAGGGGCTATTAGAATATAGAAATATGAAAAAAAAATTTTATTTTATTTTTTTATTAAAACGATCTAATTTTTAAATCATCGTTTTATTCCGAATCAAAGATAAACCAAAAATTATTTAATCAAGAGGATTTACACATACACATACACACACAGAAATCATTGACTGATTTTGAAAAGAAACAATAAAAAAAGTACACATACAAATCCATGAACACAAAACAACATATCTCTTAAAGATATAATATTTTTGTTTATGGTAATAAAAAAGAAAAATATATTTTTTTACAACGAACTATAAAATTATGAAAAAATTCTAGACACTGATTAAATTATTATCAAAGTATAAAATTTTTATTGCATTTTTTAATATAATATAACGCAAGTATTGGCCAAAATCACAACTTTTTTTTGCGTTTTTAGTTTTTTGATGGCAACTGCAAAAAAGAAGTTGGTCATTATCGTATGTAGTAGACTACAATGAGTTGAACAAATGAATAAGTAAACGTGTTTTATTACTGTGCAATATATAGTTTCATCAATATACTTACATAACCGTTCTAATTTTGACAGTAAATCCTTCCTAAATCATCTTCTACCTTAATCTTATATCCATCCTTTCTTTGCATCTTTAATCCAAAGTTAAAATTATGATAAATTTGTACATGCTAAAAAAGAAGCTTATAAAAAATAGGATACCTTATTCGATTACTTAAAAAAAAAAAGTACTTTCAATTTAAAATTATTAAGATTAGCAATTGCATAAATGCACACACAGACACACACATACATCAATACACACACACATTTATGCACACACAAACATAGACACTTAAACACACACACACACAGAAATATATATTTGCTTTCATAAGAGACGATAACGAAAAAAACACACATACGCATTTGAACAAACACATATATGGACACTGACACAAATCATTATATTTCAAAAAAGTAATATTCTGATTTAAAACCATAAAATAAGATGATTTTTATTTGTAGGCTATCAAAATATGGAAATATAAAAAAAAATTTTTATTTTATCTTTTTACCAAAATTATTATTTTTCAAAAGTATCATTTTATACAAAATCGACGACGAAATCAAAACTATTTTATCAAGAGAATACACACACATACGTACACATCCATGATTCAATTACTGATTTTTATAAGAAACAATAAAAAGATACACCAAGCATCCATGCACACATAATTACACATGTTTTAAAAATATTATATTTTTGTATCTGGAACTTGAAAAAATAAATATATTCTTGCACCACGCCCTATAAAATAATGAAAAAATTTCAGATACTGTTTCGATTATTTTTGAATCATCAAATTTTAAATGCATTCTTAAAAATGTTAGATAATACAAGTTTTGGCAAATATTACAATTTTTTTTGCGTTCTTAGTTTTTTAATATCAACTGCAAAATAGGTGTTGGTCATTTATGTATGTGGTAGACCCTAATAAGTTTAACAAATGAATTAGTTAACTTTTTTTTTATAGTTTACAATATAATTTTATTAATATACTTACATAATTATTGTAATTTTGACAGTAATTTGTTCTTGAATCATCTTTTACCTTAATCGTTTGTCCATCCTATCTTTGGATTTTTAATCTAAAGTAAAAAATTATAATCAATTTTGTAAATGTTAAAAATCCAGCTATGAAAGACAGAACACTTTATTAGATTACCTGAGAGAAAAAAAAAAAATTTTATTTAAAATTATTAAGATGAGCTATTGCATAAGTGCACAAGCACATACACACAAGCACAAATACACACACATACACACACACAGGTGCACACTCTGAAATATATAATTGCTTTTCATAAGCGACTTTAAAGAAAAAACACACAAACGCACACAAACAAACACATAAATGTACACAGATGCACATCATCAAATTTGAGAAAAGTCATATTCTGATTTATGAACCTTGCAAAAAAATGATTTCTATTTGGAGGGTATAAAAATATGGAATATAAGAGATTCTTTATACCTCATTTTTTCACTAAAAGTATCATTTTTAAAAATAATAAATTCATACATAATCGACGATGAACACAAAAATAATCAATCAAGAGGATACACACACACACATACACACAAAGACGTCCATAACTCATTTTATAAGAAACAATAAATAAAAAACACACCCACGTAAATGCACATATAACAACACATATTTAAAAAAAAGATCAGACACCGTTCACATTATTTCTAAAAAATCAAATTTTTAATGCATTTTTTCACGTATAATATAGTTCTAGATTTTGAGAATATTTCAATATTTTATTTGCGTTTTGAGTTTTTTATAACAACTGCCAGATAAATGTTGGTAGTCTACAATAAGTTGAACAAATGTATAAGTAAACTTATTTTTTTTTATAGTATAATATATAATTTTCTTCAGATACTTACATGACCATTGCAATTATGACAGAAAATCCTTCTTAATTCATCTTCTACATCAATTTTTTGCCTATCCTTTCGGTGCGTTTTTAATCTGAAGTAAAAAAAAAAAATCAATTTTTTGAATGTTGAGCGAATAGCTTTTAAAGTTGAATCCTTTTTAAATTATTATAAATATAAAAAAAAATATTCTTAATTCACAATTATTAAGATATTTGAATGCATTAATGCACACACAAATACACACAATCTTATACAGGCATACACACATACAAACACACACACAGACAGGAATATATATTTTCTTTATGAGAAACAATAAAGAAAAAACACACATGCACACACAAACAAACACATTTAAGGACACAGACGGACATCATTAAATTTAAAAAAAAGTCATATTCTGATTTAAGAACCTGGAAATAAAATGATTTTAATTCAGGGGCTATCAAAAAATGGACATATAAAAAAGTATTTTTGCTTAATTTTTTACCAAAACTATCATTTTTTAAATAATCTTTTTATACAAAATCGACGATGAACACAAAATTTATCAATGAATAGAATACACAGACACATACACACGCAGAATACAATAACTGACATTAATAAGATACAATAGAGATAAAAAACACACATTCATGCACGCATAACAAAACATTTTTTTTAAATATTATATTCTTATAAACGGAACTTGAAAAGAAGAATATATTCTTTTACCACGGACTATAAAATTAGAACAAAAATTTCAGACACTGTTTAAATTCTTTTTGTAGAATCATATTTTTTATGGATTTTTTAAAATATAATATAGTGCTAGTTTTTGCAAATATTTCAGCTTTTTTTCGCGTTTTTAGTTTTTGTATGGCAACTGCCAAATAGGTGTTGGTCATTTACGAATAAGACTGCAGACTACTAAAAGATTAACAAATAAATAAGTAAACTTTTTTTTCCATTTTGTGACATATATCTTTATTTAAATTCTTACTGAACTATTGTGACTTTTAAAGAATATTTTTCTTGAATCATCTTCTACCTCAATCTTCTGCCTATCCTCTCTTTGCATTTATAATCTAAAGTAAAAATTATTTACGATTTTGTTCATGCTGAAAGAATAGCTATAAGTGATAAAATACTTAATTAGGTTATTTTAAATTGTAAAAAAAAAAATTTTTTTATTTTAAATTATAAAGATAAGTAACTGCATAAATCTACAAACACATACATACACATACACAGATGCACACACAAACATAAACACACAAACACAGATGAACACAGAAATACATAATTGCTTTTTATAAGAGACGATAATGAAAAACACACATACACGCACAATAAAACACATATATGGACACAGGCACACATCATTATACTTAAAAAAAATTGTATTCTGATTAAAGAACCTTGCTAAAAAATGATTCCTATTCACAGTCTATGCAAATAGAAAATATTCAACATTCTTTTTGTATCACTTTCCCAACAAAACTATCACTTTTTTAAATAAAAAATTTATACATAATCGACTATTATTACAAAATTTATCAATCCATAGGATACACACACATGCATACACACGTAAAATTTAGAAACTGATTTTTATAAGACACGATAGAAACAGAACACACACACATACACATACATATACACGTAACAACAGATATTTAAAAAATATTATATTCTTGTTTCCGGGACTTGAAAAAACAACATATTTTTTTTTACAGACTATGAAATTATACAAATTGCCGGAGAGTTTATAAAGTATTTTTAAGAATCAAATTTTAAATGCATTTTTTTAAATATAATAAATCTATACTTTTTGCAAACATTACAATTTTCATTTGCGTTTATAGTTTTTGGATAGCAAGAGCCAAATACACAATTATTATTCAATAATATAAGATAAGCGATTCCATAAATGCACACACACACACACACACACACACACACACACACACACACATATGCATACACATACACACACATATACACATACACATATCCATACACAAATATACACACAAAAATACACCTACACACAGAGATATATAATTGCTTTTTATAAAAGACAATAAGGAAAAAACACACATGCACACCCAAACAAATACGTATGTCGACACAGACACACATCATTAAATTTAAAGAGATCATATTCTGATTTACGAACTTTAAAATAAATTTAATCCTATTCAGAGGCTATAAAATTATGGAAACATGAAAAATTCTTTTTATATCATTTTTTTAACAAGACTTTACTTTTTTAAGATAATTATTTTGCACAAAATCGAAAATAAACACCAAATTTTTCGATCAAGAAGATACACACTTACACGTACACACAAATAATAAAATTACTGATTTTTATAAGAAACAATAGAGAAAATACACACAACCATCCATGCATACATATTAAAACATCTTTTAAAAATATTATATTCTTGTATCTCGAACATGAAAAGAAAAATATATTCTCGTACCACGCACTATAAAATTATAAAAAAATTTCAGATACTGTTTAGATTATTTTTAAATCATTAAATTTTACATGAATTTTTTAAAATATAATATAATGCAAGTTTTGGCTAATATAACAATTTTTTTTTGTGTTTTTAGTTTTTAATATCAACTGCCAAATAGGTATTGGGTATTGACAAATGTGGTCGACTACATGGAGATAAACAAATAAATTAGTAAATTTTTTTTTTATTGTATCACATAATTTTATTAAAATACTTACATAACCATTGTGATTTTTACAGACAATCTTCTTTGAATCATCTTCTAACCTAATTATTGCCTATCGATTCATTGCGTTTTTAATCCACATCAAAAATTATAACTAATTCTGTGAATGTTAAAAGAATAGCTATAAGAGATAGAATACTTTATCTAATTTATTGAAATAAGAATAAAAAAAAAATTTTGAGTTAAAATTAATAAGATAAGTGATTGCATAAATGCACTCACACACATATACGCATACACACACACACACACACACAGATGTACACACAATGATACACGCAAAAATACACACACATACAAAAGTATAAAATTGTTTTTCATAAGAGACAATAAAGAAACAACACACATAACACACAAACTAACGCATATATGAACACAGACCCACATAATATAATTTAAAAAAAGTTACATTCTAATTTAAGAACTTGGAAAAAAAAAATTCCTATTGAGAGACTATAAAAAAGATGGAAACATAAAAAATAATTTTCATATCATTTTTCTTACTAAACTGTAATTTTTAAATAATTATTGAATACATAATCGACGATAAACCCAAAATTATCAATCGAGAGGATACACACACACACATACAGATACAGAAGTCCATGACTGATTTTTATACTAAACAATAAAGAAAAAACACACACACATACATGCAGATATAACAAAACTTATTTGAAAAAAAAAATATATATTTTCATTTACGGAACTTGAAAAAAAAGACATATTTTGTTTTACGGACTATTAAATTATAAAAAATTGCCAGGCAGTGTTTTAATTTTTTTTAAAGAATTAAATTTTTAATGCATTTTTCAAAATATAATATAAGGGTAGTTTTTTTTAATATTTCAATTTTTATTTGCGTTATCAGTTTTTTTAAGGTAACTGCCAAATACGTATTTTTTATTTAAAATTATTAAGATAAGCGGTTGCATGTATGCACAAACACATACATTCACATACACAGATGCCCACACAAACATACAAACACAAACACACATACACACAGAAATATATAATTGCTTTTCATAAGAGACAATAGAGAAAAAACACACATATACGAACAAAAAAACACATACATGGATACAAGCACACATCATCATATATAAAAAAAATTCTCATTCTGATTGAAGAGTCTTGCTAACAATGATTTCTATTTACAGGCTTTGCAAAAAGGGAATATAACAAATTCTCTTTATATCGTTTTTAACAAAAACATTACTTTTAAAAATAATTTATTTATACATAATTGACTATGAACACAAAATTTATGAATCAAGAGGATATACATACATACATACACACACAGAAGTCAATAACTGATTTTTATAAGACACAATAGAGAAAAAACACATACACATATATGCACGCATAACAACATATATTTTAAAAATATTGTATTCTTGTTTACGGAACTTGAAAAAAGAAATATGTTCTTTCACCTTGGACTACAAAATTATAACAAAATGCCAGACACTGTTCAAATTATTTTTAAAGAATCAAATGTTTAATGCATTTTTTTATGTATAATATAATAATTAATGTTGCAAATATTACAATTTTTTTTTGCGTTTTTACTTTTTTTATGGCAACTGACAAAAAGATATTGGTTTTTTATGTACAAGGTTGACTACAATGAGTTGAACAAATTAATTATAAACTTTTTTCTATGTTGTATAATATATGATTTTATTAATATACTAACATAACCATTGTGATTTTAACAGGAAATCCGCCATGAATCATCTTCTACTTTAATTTTTGCCTATCCATTCTTTGCATTTTCATTCCAAATTAAAAGTTAAAATTATGTTTTTAAATGTTAAAAGAACAGCTATAAGAGTTGGATACTTTATTAAATCATTTTAAATTATAAAAATTTTTTTTCCAATTTAAAACTTTTAAGACAAGCGATTGCATAAATGCACACACACACACACACACACATGACACACACACACACACAAACAAATAAAACCAGACACACAAATAAACACAGACGCCCATACAGAAATATATATTTGCTTTTCGTGAGAGACAATGAAGAAAAAACACACATACACACACAAACAAACACATACACGGACACAGACACACATTATTAAATTATAAAAAATAATATTATATTTTAAGAACCTGAAAATAAAATGATTTTCATTTAGAGGCTTTTAGAATATGGAAATATGAAAAATTCTTTTTATTTCATTTTTTTAACAAAACTATAATTTTTTCAAATAATCATTTTGTACAAAATTGACAATGAACACAAAATCAATTAATGAAGAGGATACACACACACACACATACCTACACAGAAGTCAATAACTGATTTTTATAAGGTACAATAGAGAAAAAACACACCCACATACATGCTCACAAAGCCACACATGTTTTAAGAATATTATATTCTTGTTCACGAAACATGAGAAGAAAAATATATTTATCTAATTTGGACTATAAAATTATTAAAAAATTTCATTCACTGTTTAAAGTATGTTTTGAGAATCAAAATTTAATGCATTTCAAAAATGTAATAAAATGCTAGTTTTTGCAAATATTACAATTTATATTTGCGTTTTTAGTTTTTTGATGGCAACTGCCAAATACATATTTTAATTTCAAAATTATTAAGTTGAGCGATTGCATAAATAAAAACACACACACTCACACATATACATATACACAGATCCATACACAAATGTACAATCATAAATACACCTACACACAATATTGTATAATTACTTTTCATAAGAGACAATAAAGAAGAAACACACATACACACGCGAAGAAAGACATATATGGACACAGACACACATCATCAAATGAGAAATAGTCATATTCCGATTTGCAAACCTTGAAATAAAATTATTCCTATTCAGAGGCTATAAAAATGTTAATATGGAAAATTCCTTTTTGCATCATTTTTTAAACAAAACTATAATCTTTTAAAATAATAATTTTACACAAAATTGACGATGAACACAAAATCAATCAATCTAGAGGATACACACACACACATACACTAGAGGTGCAATAGAGAAAAAACACCTACATACATTCTCACAAAGCAACACATACTTTAAGAATATTGTTTTCTTGTTTACGGAACTTGAAAAGAAAAATATATTCATCCACCTAAGACTATAAAATTATGAAAAAATCCTATACACTCTTAGAACATTTTTTAAGAATAAAATTTTAAATGCATTTTTTCAAACTGAAAAATAACAAATTTTCTTGTGTACACAAATTTTTAAAATAATTTTTGTACAAGAATAACATTATTATTCTTTTTATGTTTGAATGTATCATTTAAAACTAAAATGTAATCTTAGCTTGGTTTTAAACTCAATTAAGTTATGCCTGTATTTTTGAGTTTTAAAAAGTTCGTACTAGTCATGAATAAGATAACGTTTCTGCACCTGCAGTAAGAGATAGCACATTTATAGGTAAAAAATTCTCGTTTTCCTCCGTTTAGAAACGCATCAACTCCTTTTAAGTCACCTGTTTGATTATTTCTTCACAATAATAAACATGTAGAGCGTACAATTTAAGAACGCAGTAATCTAAATGTTATGGACGCAGCTACGTTCTATTTCTTTCATCTGTGCAAGAAAATGACTCAGGGTATTTACTATTTGATCGTATTTACTAGTATGTTAATCGTCCTTGATCGTATTATCATCGTATTTGATCAAATTTGATCGTATTTTGATCGTATTTTGTTCGTATTTTGATCATATTTTGATTAGACTTTGATCGTATTTGATTTAACTTTAAACATCTTATAATTGTGTGTGATCATAATTTGATTGTATTTTGATCGTACTTGATCGTATTTTTATTGTACTTTGATCGTATTGTAATTATATTTTGATCGTATTTTAATCGAATTTTAATAGTATTTTAATCGTTTCTTAATCGTATTTCGATTATTATTTTATTGTATGCATTAACAGTACTTTTCAATTGTAGTCAAGTTTTCTGCTGCTTTAAGCACATGTTGCAAATATGGGTAATTGCAGAGACAAAGTAATTGGTGATTATAGTTGCCAGAATCTCTTTGATACGCTTGCACAATGTATCCTACTTGTTGGATTAAGAAGAGAACCTTACCTTGTACACGTAATATTAGAAGCATAAGTTTCGCTTTATTTTGCATACCATAGATACTGCTATGTTACATTACTTTTATATATGCAAAAAGGTTATTGGTAACCAGCGATCGAGTTTGATCGTACTCAATCGTATTCAATTGTATTTGATTGTATTGGATCATATTATCATCATATTTTATTTGATGGAGCATAAATTAACCGTGTAACTATGACCCATGCTGACTCGGTATTACAATAATCAACAAACGTAAATGAGTAAGCAGGTCTTATTAGTGTATGTTTTAGATTAGCAAATTTCTTTAAACTATGTTTAAAGTGAGTAAGTATGTGCAGCATTAATCAGTAAGTTCGGCTGTACTTGTCTGACATGTTCCTGAGTGCTACCATAAGAAACAATTTCGCTTGTCTACAGCACCATGCTTGGTGCAATTGAAACCAATTGCACACAAGGGACTTCATCAGCTTTTGGCTTGTCCTTAAATGATACTAGGTTTGCGCTTAGTAGGAAAAAGTGGTCGTTGTATCAGTGGGCATGACATTACACGTATAAGATTATGTAAAGTGGTTATCAAGCATCTATTCAGCAACCAACTTATCTTTCAAGAGATTATCAAGGGCAGCCAATCTTTGCAGGCTTGTATGAGCAGGAGCGGCAGAAAATCAAGTATCCTAACACTTAATATGATGGGACATTCTCCACCTAAGAAAAAAAGAATTAAGTTTTGACTGTTTTTGGATCTTATTTGATTGTATCTTATCGTAATTTAATCGTTTTTTATCGTAATTGATCATGTTAAATATTATGCAACAACAGTAAATTCTTATTGAAGTCAAGTGATCTATTACCTTAGTCATGTCAATCGTTTAGTAGACTTTTATTAAGGCAATCTTACCCCTTAGGTGGCTCATACTATACACCAAGATAGTCCGGTACAGGTAAACAAACTACAGGATAAAACGCAATGTCTTTTGTAACGTCATACGCTAGCTCAAGTCCATCTAACACCTCATCGAACGATGCTTCAATATAAAAATGACAAACTGTCAAGCGGCGTGTTTAACATTAACATATAAGTTTGAAAAAGTTTGTACCAGTAATAAATAAGATAACCTTGCTGCACCTGCAGTAAGAGATAGCACATGTAAAGGTAAAAAATTCTCATTTTCCTCAGTTTCGAAACGCATCAACTTCTTTTAAGTCACATGTTCGATTATCTCTCCACCACTTATCATGTAGAGCGTACAATTTAAGAACGCAGTACTCCAAATGTCATGGACGCACCCACGCTCTATTTCTTTCATCTGTGCAAGAAGATTGCTGAGAGTCATCGATCATATTTGATCGTACTCTATTATTGTAAAAGGTAAAAACATCCAAACACTTGCTCCATACTCAAAAATCAATAATGACGCAAATACACAAAGTGGTTATTGGAGCATGACTTTATTTGCACAACAACATTAATGCCGAATATTCAACGTCCTGCTGACGTCATCCTCAGGGCAACTAGCTACATATATGAAAAAAGTCATAATTACATATTATACACAAAAAAATAAATTACTAAGAAAAGTTTAATATAATTAACAATGCAAGTGTTAGGATAACACTTGACATTGCAAACGGAGCAAAAACTATTAATACATAATGATCAATATGAACAAGCTGCTATTTAATAAAAATTACTTTCACAAGGAACGTAGTCGGATACATAAGTGAAAGTCCATAGAATAAATGTAACAAAGTAGACGCATATGTGAAATATGTATAACAAGGTAGACTGCATGTACAATGTTGAGGAAAACTAAAAGGATGTTAAACGACCAGTGAAATGTGTGTAAGCTGAATAAAACTTATGAAACGTATGAAAATGCATAATACACGTGTAAAAAAGAATTAATGTTTTTTTCGCAGAATTTTTCGCGTAATATCTTGTAAAAAATTTTTGTAAGATACATTCAGTTTGCTCGTATAAATCAGTCTATTTACATTATTATCATAAACAAAAATGTGAATCATTTCAGAAAATTCGCGTTTAAATTTATTCTTCTCCTGGTCCAAAATTCTAACCTTATTAAAGTCAAATGTATGTTAAAATCGTATAGAACGAGAAGCAATGGCAGACTTATTATCATGATTTTTGACCATTCGTAAGTGTTCACTCATACGAATACCAAGCAGTCTCTTACTTTGACCCACATAGCAAATGCCACATTTACAAAGAATTAGATAAACTATGCCCCCTTTTTGAAGTGTTGGAATTTTATCTTTACCTAATCGTATAATATCAGTAAATTTACATGAATTGGAAAAATTACTCTAATATTAAATTTAGAAAAAATCTTACGTGAAGAACTTTCTAAAGGTTGAAAATACGGGAATACAATGAATGGTGTTCTAGATCCAGAGTTACGATTCTCCAAACGGCAACGGTCATAATCAAGTGTTGAGTCCTTAGATTTGTTAAAAATCTATTGAGAAAGTTAATCCTCGCTTTGATGTATTTTTCAACAAAATAACGAGGATAAGCATTCTCGGCAAGAATCCTCCCGAGAAAGAATTATCCTAACACTTGCATTGGTAATTACATAAAACTTTTCTTAGTAACTTATTTTTTTGTGTATAATATGTAATTATTACTTTTTTTATATATGTAGCTAGTTGCCCTGAGGATGACGTCAGCAGGACGTTGAAATATCGGCATTAATATTGTTGTGCAAATAAAGTCATGCTCCAATAACCACTTTGTGTATTTGCGTCATTATTGTACTTTATTATTGTTTGATTAAACTTTGATCGTACTTTGTTCGTATTTTGATTGTATTTGATCGTAATTTGATCGTATATTGATCGTATTCGATCGTATTTTGATCGTATTTCATCGTATTTTGCTCGAATTTTGATCGTATTTCATCGTATTTTAATCGTATTTAATCGTAATTTGATCGCATTTTGATCGTATTTTGATCGTATTTGATCGTATTTGATCGTACTTGATCGTACTTTATTCGTCTTTTGAATGTATGTGATCGTAGTTTGATTGTAGTTTGATCGTATTTGATCGTAGTTTGATTGTATTTTACACGTTTTTTATCGTATTTTTATCGTGCTATGATCGTATTTTAATCGTATTTTAATCATATTTAAATCCAATTTCAATTGTATTTTAATGGTATTCTGATCGTTTTTTGATAATAATTTTATTCTATACATTAACAGTGACTCGCGATTGAAGTCAATTTATCTGCTGCTTCAAGCACGTGTTGCAAATATGGATGATTGCAGAGACAAAGCAATCGGTGATTATAATTGCCGGACCCTCTTTTATACGCTTGCACAATGTATCTTACTTAGTGGAACGAGAAGAGAGATTACTCCATCTTGCACTCTTAATATTAGTAGCAAAAATTTCGCTACATTTTGCGTACCATACACACTGCTAGGTTATATTCCTTTTGTATATGCAAGAAAATTATTTGTAACCAGCGTTCGAGTTTGTTTGTACTTAATCGTATTCAATCTTATTTGATTGTATTGGATCATATCTTAATCATATATTATGTAATGGAGTATAAATCCACCGTGTAACTATGACCTAGAAATGACATGTTATAGAAATAATCAGCAAACGTAAATAAGTAAATTGGTCTTATTAGAGTATGTTTTAGTTAAGCAAATTTTTTTTAAACTATCATAAATTAGTAAGTCTGGCTGTACTTGTCTGACATGTTCCTGAGTGCTACCACAGGAAATAATTTCGCTTGTCCACAGCACCATGCTTGGTGCAATTAATACCATGTCCATACTGGAAACTTGATCAGCTTTTGACTGCTCCTTAGATGATATTGGGTTTGCGCTTAGTAGGAAAGAGAGGTCAAAGTATCAGTGGGCACGACCTTACATGTAAAAGACGATGTAACATGGTCATGAAGTAAATCAAACATCTTTTTTAGGTGTAATGATTACAAATCAACAAATTTTCTAAGTTAGTTGAATCATTTTAAAACAGTTTTCCTATCTTAAGCGTTTTATGCACTGATGGAGCATTCACATCTGCAGTGGCAAAAGAAATCTGCTCGCGTGGCATCTGAGTTAGGTTACTTTTTCCGAAAAATCTATTTTGTATTTTTACGCAAAAACTTTTTTGCAAGTCAAATATACAATATTGCAGGTTTTCTGTTAATTTTAAAGGTATATTACGTTTAGTTTTTGTAAAAAACAATATGAAAGTTTGTTAAAATCGTATGGGCGTCATTGTCTAACAATCAGTGTGATATGGAACAGCTCTCTAATCGCTGCTCTGTTTGAATATTTTTCGGAGGAAAATTTGTTTGTCTTTGAATAAGCATCTTCGACTCATTTTTAAAAGCTTAAGAAATTTTTTGATCAGTCATGGGAAAATCGTATGTTTACTTTTACAAGTAATTTGAGTTATAAAACGGGAAACAATAGAAAATGAATGTAAGATGTACTTTTGACACACACACACACATACTTATTTTACTCCATTAGTAAGCAACGGTAATGAAAATATCGCTAGCTGACGTATCTCTCGCAGGCAAAGCACCTTTATGCAAAGCTGTAGGAATTTAATTATGTCATGCATTACATGCCTACTGTAATAGGAATTACCATTGTAACAGCAGACACCAGGACCAGAATCAAGATGCAGAGCCCTTACTGGGGGGGCCCGGAACCGAAGAATCCTTCAGCGAGGGTCTTCGGTGGGTGAAGTGCCTTCAACACACGTTTAAATCCGGAAATTAACCGATTTATCGATCTGAAAAAAGTTTAGGCATGTTTAGCATCCTCGACTCACCTAATCACTGGCTTGTTATCGGCTTAAAAGTTGCTTGAGTACGCGTGAAGCCACGCCCATCGATACAGCACTCATGCATAACGATCTTAGCTTGGCGGATATTTGGTAAACAGCTCACGAACACTTTACGTCAGCATAGCCTGTATGTATCCGGGACTTATTGAACTGCAGTGACTTATTCACCAATTGTTTTAGTACATTTTATTCTGTACCTTAAAGTGCACGCATTTTTGGTCAATAAATACATTGAAAAAAAATAAAATTATTAATAATGCGAGGCACGAAAAGATAGACGCAACCTCATCAATAATTTTACGTCTATAATGTTGTGTGTGTTACTTATTAAATAATCATATCAACCAAACCTTTTTTATAACAAATTTATCTTTCTAATTCCAACTCGCAATAATATGAAATGCAATAATTATATTCTTTATTTTACAATGCTCTATTGGAAAATCATTTGCCTCCTTACGTACAGGTGCCGCTAGCTTGAATTTTATCTCCATACCACATTCCTTCTCCAGTTTCCAACACCTGCTAAGCGTTCAATCTATTTAACCTAACTTACTTCCTACGCCACGCTCAATATTGACTCTGCGATAACCATAACCTTTGTTTGCCCTGTAAAGACTTAAAATTGTTTTTTTTAAGAGAAACTAAGTTTTTGTTTTACCACTTACAATAATTTCCATAATTTCAAAGGCGATACACGCACATTAAGCAAGTTTCATTGCGGGCACTTGGAGAGCACTACGCGGGCACTACGCAGGCACTTGCCAGGCACTTGCCGGGTACTTGGCGGGCACTACGCGGAAACTTGCCAGGCACTTGCCAGGTACTTGGCGGGCAATTGACAGGTGCTACGCGGGCAATTAGCCAAGTACCTGGCAAGTGATCGGTAAGTGCCTGCCAAGTGCCCAGCAAGTGCCCGCCAAGTGCCCGCGTAGTGCTCGCCAAGTTCCAGCGTAGTGCTCGACAAGTGCCCTATAAGTACTCGCCAAGTGCCTGGCAAGTGCTCGGAAAATGACCGCTAAGTTCCCACGTAGTGCCTGACAAGGGCCCGCTAAATACCTGCTAAGTGCCCGGCAAGTGCCCGCCAAGTACCCTGCGAGTGCCAGGCAATTTCCTAAGTAGTGTCTGCCAAGTACCCGGCAAGTGCCCGCATAGTGCCCAACAGGTGCCCGCCAAGTGCCCGGCACGTGCCTGCGTAGTGCCCGCCAAGTGTCTGCCAAGTTACTGGTTTAGAGTGCGTGTACCGCCTTGAATATTATAAAACTTGTTGTTTGTGGTAAAAAAAAAGTTAGTTTTTCTTAGAATGAACGATTTTAAGTTTATGCAGAGGAAACAAAGGTTATGGCAATCGCAGAGTCAATCTTAAGCGTAATGTAGGAATTTAGCTATGTTAAATAGATTAAACGTTCAGCAGGTATTGGAAACTCGACAAGGAATGCGGCATGGAGATAAAATTCAAGCTAGCTGCGCCTGTAACTGAAGAGACAAATAATTATACATTAAAGCATTGAAAACTGAAGAATTTAATTGTTGCATTTATTATTATTGTAGTAAGAATTAAGAAGATAGATTTGTTAAGAATAAGGTTTGGTTGATTGTTAACATTTAATAAGTAACACACATACATTATTTTGAACGTAAATCATATGATGTGGTTGTGTCTATCTTCTCGTGCATCGCATTATTATTAGTTTTTTTTTTTAATTTATTTATTGACCAGTACCGCTTGCACTTCAAGAAACAGAATTAAACGTACTAATAAATTTGGTGAATGAGTCACAGCAGTTCAATACGTCCCTGATAAGTACACGCTAAGCTGATGTGAAGTATTCGTAAACTGTTAACCTTATATCCGCCAAGCTAAGATCGTTATGCATGGTGCTGTATTGATAGGCGAGGCATCACGCGTACTCCAATAACTTTTAAGCCGATCATAAACTGGTGATTAAGTGAATCGAGGATGCTTAACATGCTCAATTTTTTTTCAGATTGATAAATGTTGAAGGCACTTCACCCATCAATGACCCTTGTGGAGGGATTCTTCGCTTACGGGCCCCCCAGTAAGGGCTCTGCATCTTATCCCCTGCCTTGATGCCTGCTGTAATAATAATAATCCCAATCACAGTATACATGTGATGAAGCAACACCAGCAAGTGGCTGATCAACGAATTTTTTGCCTATGGATTTCTCAACTTCGAATTTAATTTATGACATAATTCATGTTCCTATAGCTTTGAATAAAGGTGCTTTGCCGATGAAAGATACCCCAACTAGCGATTTTTTATAAACGTTGCTTAATGATGTAGCCGAATAAGTATGTATGTGTGTGTGTGTCGAAAGCACATTTAACATTGATTTTTCGGCGTTTTCCGTTTTATAACTTGAATTACTTGTGAATGCAAGAGTAGGATTTTTCCCACCACTGATAAAAAAATGTCTTAAACTTACAAGAATAAGTCGAAGGTGCTTATTCAATGACAAATAAATTTTCCTACAAAGAATATTTAAATAGAGCGGTTATTTGAAAGCTGTTTTATAAAACACTGGTTGCTAGACAAGGACGCTGATACGATTTTAACGAACTTTAAAACTGTTTTTTACAAATACTAGACATAATATTTCTTTTAAATTTACAGAAAACCTGTCATATTGTATATTTTACTTACAAGTATTCAAGTAAAGATAAAAAATTAGATTTTTTGGAAAAGGCACCTTATTTCAGATGCCACGCGAGCAGAGCTCCCGTGCCAGTAAGGATGCCAATGCTACATTAATTTATGAAACACTTAAGCTTTGAATACTGCTTCAAAATGATTTAACTTACTTTAAATTTGGGCTTTGTACAATTCCTAGCTGTTATGGTATATTTATGGAACGATTTTGTTGAATACACTTTGAACACTTATTCTATGTCCCTTAAAATCTTCTAGATATCCATCTATATCATCTAAGAGTTCTTTTAATTTTTGTAAACATTCTTGTTTTGAAGCCACATTACCTTGACAAACACTATCACTTTCACTAAATGTTTTTATTTCAACGACTTTGTCAACAAATCGGTCGATCATACATTTTAAAATATATGCTAATCGGCTAATTCCCTTACCGCCAAGTCTTCCGCTCGAACAAGGAAAAAATTTTCGATTGACGTTAGCCGATATTTAAAGTCGTTTCAGTCATGTAGGTAGCGCAACTTTACGTTCGGTAAGTTCTGAGAAAGCAGCCGAAGGAACCGGTCATAGTTATAGGATGCTAAGTGAATACCAAGATCAGGCTCAAATCCAATTAACACTTTTTTTAACAGACACTTCGATACACGGTTCAGTACACCACCAACTTGTAACTTCATCATGATTGCGTGCAAATCATAAATGGATATAGAATAGAAGCTAATAGAACTACGCTCGCTGCAAGAGTTATCACGGTTGTAAACGATACGATTTGTTTATTCACTCTGCTGCCCTCGTCGTAGTCGCTCGCAGTCCAATGATATTTTATATCCGAGTCGAAAATACAAGGGGTCATCTTTCACCTAAGCTAGATGCGTTAAATGTGTCATTAAAGATGACTGCAAGTGATAAACATGTTAAGTTTAGGTTTCGGTACAGAGCGATTATTAGTGAGTATAAAATAGTGGAATATCGAGTAACTCGGGTTACTTGACTCTCCCGTTTATATTGTAGTTATGTTTGAATTTTGAGTACTATTAAACATTATGTTGCTGCGATGATATTTCTCATCTTATTGTTTCATATCAAGTGACAGTGCGTAAGATAGCTTTTTTCCTCCACCGAGCTAATATATTTAAGTCATTGTCTTGCATGTGGCAATCAAGGGTGCTCATTTAGTAAGTACACGCAATTTAGTATGGTTTGTGTCGTTCGCTGGCTTGTTTAATAGTATCGTTGAAAGTCACTCTGTAAATTTGGCTTTGAGTGCAAATTGTACGTCTGCATGTGTCTCCAATAATAGTGGTGTTGTAAGGTGTACTAGTCATAACATTGCACCACCTAATCTTCTTGCAGCCACAACTTTTACTCTTAATAGATCAAACCTGAAAAGGGTCATTGTTGATTTGGTACCTTTTGACGGGTCCTGTAAGATAGTTATAAAACTGTGCAGTTAAGGACCACCGCTAAGATATGTAACCCTTGACAAAAGTAGCTTGGAGCTGTATATTTTTTGCATACAGTAGGAATTACGGCATGTTTAGGGATTCTTTTCCTTTTATACAGTCAGAATTTGGTAAAATGTCGAAAAAATATTAACTTCGACATGACATAACTTCCACCCATTTTTATGGCTCAAAAACTAATGCCATGAAGAGCATCCAGTCATAGAAGAATCGCAGAGTAATACCAAACATATTGATGACCAGGCCGATGCGCAGCAGCAAATCCCAGTTTGTAAAAAAAGAAAGCAAAAACATGCCAGTGTTGTGATAAAGGAGTGTGACGTGGCAAATTTACGTCATAGTAATCATCAGACAAGAAAAGAGACTTTAAGACGCTCAACACTACTACCTTATCCCATGCCTCTCTACCAGATTTAACTTTTTCCTGCTATTAGCTGTATTGTTACCAGTTTGCATGGCTCACCGGGGTGGATCTGCCAACGCACTGTTATATATATATATATATATATATATATATATATGGGGCATTCTTTTTAAGATTTGACCCCCCCTCTGTCCAAAAATTGAGGCATTAAAAAAAATTTTTT